>SNVD02012395.1:0-66042 GCA_013180625.2 Boswellia sacra | reverse complement strand
ACCAAGAGGTTTTGATGAGATTGATAAGTTGCAATCTGAGCAATGTAGTTATACATCCACAATTTGGTTGATGTGTTCCAAGACAGTAAAGAAACTCGGCTTGGTCCTTTCTAACTTTATTTTGATGTGTGGATGGAAACCAATTAAACCGAGTGATTTTATGCAACAAACAATTTTTCAAAATCAAATGTTTTTTATCTATGCCATCATGTGGCTCTTAATAAACCTTTCTACTCCTAGTTAGCTCACATGTGACTGCACTCATATTCAATTCATCGCCAACAGTATGCTAAATACCAATATGAATTTCATAAAACTAGTTTATGACATTTGGAGAAAATCTAATCAACTTCCCTCTACAATAAACCTTGCGATAGTAAAACTCCTAGGATCATCAATGCATGGTAAAATATTGGCATATAATTCTTAAACAAGAGTTTTAACAGGAGTGATATTGGTTACCATTCTTGTCCAATGCCTTGACTTAAGTACCTCCCTCAGTTGATAGTCATCAAAATCATCAATTTTAATAGGCCTCTCCACATGAATCTCTGTCTTGGAAGTGTATCGCCTAAATCTTGTTTCATTATCTCGCTTCAAGAACTTGTAGCTTCTAGGATTGACACGATCTCACACCTCACCAAGCATGACATCGTCATTTTCATTCATCGTTGGTGAACTACAACTGGTGGAGTCGAAGCTGAATCTGATTCCCCAGTGGATGATTGTTCTGGTTCTGTCAGAGGCGACTGTTCTGGTTCGATTTCTAGGTCAACATGTTACTCTTGCTAAACCTCATGCTCTTGCTAGCTTGATTCCTCTTCAATCAAAGAGTCTAATGATAAAGAAGAGCTAGTTTTTTTGGGTTCAGTTGAAGAAGTTGGAGTTGTAGCTTTACGTTTGGCCATGATGGTTGAAGAGAGAAGAAAAAAAGCTTTGCTGCGAGTTAGGGTTAATGAGGAGTTCTTGTATCTTCTCGGCATCTCCCTTCTACTTGTATATGTCCATCTATTTCAAGAAAATTTTCAAAATTCATAAAGTTAAAAATTAATAGCGTATAGTGAATTGTTTAAGCTGTCCATAAACTTAAAAATTTTTCACAAATACCTCTACAAACTATAATATTTTTAGACTTACAGTTTTACCCCTGTAAAATGTAACTTTGACTTAATGGGCTATACAACTCCTATTTTATCACCCACAATGGGTTGATTCAAGTGGCAAGGGCGGCCTAGGAGGGAGTTGATAGGGCCAACGGTGAAGTCCTGGGTTTGACTCTTTACAATGGCCTTTCCCCATGAGGTAAGCGAAAAATCGTGACAGTGAGTTGTGATCGCGCTAGTCTCCCCCGAGAATTAGTTGTGGTACGCGTAAGCTGGTCTGGACACCTTGGTTACAAAAAAAAAAACTCCTATTTTATCACTATTTTGGGCTATAAAACCATCAAAACAACATGGATAAGATAAGAGATAACTTATTAAAGCAATTGCACTCATTTGGGCCTTGGTTTTAAAATAAACCATGCTCAGTAGGTAAACTGATAAACACTTAAATATGTATGCTTAATAAGAACTTAATTTATTATATTGTATTAATAGTGTCATTAAATTCCTCAACTTAAGCATATTTATAATCTTTGCATCTTTTGAATTAACTTCATCTTAATTTTGGTTTTTGTTACAAAAAATGGACATAACTTTCTATTTATAGATCAAAATAGTACAAAACTTGATTTGTTGAAAAAATGATTAAATTATCTACAAGATCATATCTCACAAGTATCATGAAATTCGAGCTCTTAGTGGACTAAAAATGGACTTGAAGTAAACCCTTCTGCAGTTTCGACCCAGCCTGACTATGCCTCTATATTTTGACCATATCTCTTGATATATGTATCCAAATCGTATGAATCAAGATGTTCTGAAAAGCTGAGAGAAATATTTACAATTTTCAGAAAGATATGTGATCAAAATTCTAAATAATTCGATGTCAAAATTGGTGGTCAAAGTCGGTGCATATAATGATCCAAATTGTCAACAACATATTTTACAATTATCCCTTTATAATTTGACAAGTTTGCCCTTGAATGTATCTATAAATAAAGGTGCACTGTGAACCATTAGGGCGTCTTAGCTTTGGCTGAGATCTCTTATTATTGTTTTTTTCTCTCTTGTGTTTTGTTCTCTTAATATTATTAATTTGTTTCCTTTCTTTCATAATGTCTTGCTAAATTCTCTTTTGCTAAGTTGAAATGATGAAACCCTTGATATGAGAATAAGGATATTCTAACCCTTGACATGTGCTTAATAATAATAATAATCTTAAATTGTTTATTTTATATTTTTTATATTTATTTTCTTAATCAATCTTGACACCAATCGTAAAATAGAGGTCTTGATCCATTGTAGACAATCCTCGGCATATCAAATGCTTAGATCCTTTGTAGATATCGTATGGTTCTTCCTTACTGACACAAATCTAATTAGGAACCTTAATTTATTGTAGACATATGGTGATTGACACATTAAATGCTTGAACCCATTTACAAGAAGTGATATAAATATTGGTAAAAACAAATATAATTTATATAATTAAAATAGACTTAAATAACGTATCTTTCGATTGGAACCTCCTTAATGTGTGGATTCAAATTGAGTTATAATTGAGTTATTTATCCTTATTTGATATATCAATGGTGAATCTCTTAACCTTAACTTTCATTGTTATTGTGTTAGTTTTTCTTGTGTATTTCATTTATTCTCATTTATTATTTATGAACTTATTTTTTTATTTGCTATGGTTAGTTTTACCACCTATTTTCATATATGGCTTTACCACATTTTGTTTTTGTTTTACATTTGAATAGTCGGTAACACCGCCTACCATCTTTGCTTATATTTGTTAATATTATCTTGTTATTTATTTAAATAATTCATATTATATTTGCTCATCTTTTAGTTTGTACCGCTAAATTCCCTTCATTGTAGATCGACCCCGGTCTTACCGGATTTATTACTTCGGTACTCCTATACTTAGGAGATAATCCTATTTTTGAATTTGTCAAGTTTTTGGCACCGTTAACGGGGAAGGTGAAATTTGACGTACAAGATTGTCAGTATTTTCTTTTCTCATTTTTTTTTATTTTCATTCTTCTTATATGTGTTCATCTTTTCTTTCTCATTGCATTAGTTAGTAAAATTTTTAGGAACCGCTCATCTTCTTTAGAAAACATGCTCAAACGCAACCAAGAACATTGATAGACTACATAAATCTTATAAGAACTTGTACACAATCATGCATAGTCTTCCCTCATAATGCAATATATTTCAACAATGAGTCGGATTTCATTCAATTCTTACCCCACTTTCATGGCCAAGATGTTAAAAACCCATTTTTGCACTTGAGAGAATTTGAAGAGTTTTGCAATCTCTATAGTGACCTAAATTGTAGCATAAACATTTTTAGATTAAAGCTTTTTCCTTTTTCTTTAAAAAATAAAGCTAAACATGGCTATAAAATCTTAAGTCAGGATCCATTAACTCATGGGATCAAATGCAACAACAATTTCTAAAAAAATTCTTTCCCCCCTGTAGAATAAATTCTCTCAAAAGGCAAATTACTACTTGCACTCAAGAACAAGGAGAGACCTTTTACCAATATTGGAATAGATATAAAGCATTGCTTAATACTTGTCCTCACCACGCTTTGGAAACATGGAGACTAGTTTCAATTTTCTATGAAGGTCTAACACGTCAAGATAGGCAAATCTTAGAATTAATATGTAATGAACAATTTGAGAATAAAGACCCTGATAAAGTAATGAATTACCTAGACTTACTAGCGAAAGTTACCCAAAATAGGGATAACTGTGGCACCTATAAGGTACCAAGAACATGTAGTAGATGCATTTTTAACCTTAGGAAAAATCATGATCTTTATGTTAAATTTGCATCCCTAGCTAGAAAAGTTGAGGGCCTAAAAATGTGGTCTATGCAAGAAATTGTCTGTCACACTTGTAATATTGGTGATCATCCTACGGATGATTGCCCAATTATGTCTACCTTTAGGAAAAGTCTCAATAAGCAAACCAATGTTTTAAACACTTTTCAAAGGTCAAATCATAATCTTTACACACAAAACTATAATTTTTTATAGAAAAATAGTCATATTTTGATTGGAGGAATGATAATCATACACAATCTTACCAACCTCCCTTTCAATCATATCAAAATTTTCAAAAATCTCATGATCATGCACCGTATGAGGATCTTGAAAAAACATTAGATTCATTCATTGCAAAGCAAGAGGCTTTTAATAATCAAACTGCACAGACTATGGCAAACTTGAATGATGCTATTAAAAAACTTGCATTTGTATTTAGTACTCATGAGAAAGGTGACTTTCCATCTCCTAGAGCCAAACCCCATCAATCCACATTTGAGTAATTCAAGTGGCTAACATCTAGACAAAGTTTCGATCAGTACTCTTCACAATGGTAAAGTTGATAAAGAACATATTCTTAACCTTTATGAGAAAGATGACGAATCAATCCCAAAGGGTAAGGAAGAGGTTAATAAACCTACACCTAACAAGGAAAAGACTGAATCATCACCTATGCCCTCATTTCATCATGCAAACGAACTTAACCAAAATTTTGACATTAATGAATTTTTCAAGCATGATGAAAATGAGGAAGCTAATAAGATTAAAACTAATGTGGAAGACTATATTCAAAATGAAAATCTTTTAAATCCTTCAGAAATCATTTTAACCAGTTCATTTGAACCAAGTATGCTACTAGAGCCCATTGCTTCTAAAGAATTTTTATTACTTGATTTTGTACAGGTGAAGGAGATTAAGAGTTGGGAGCCATGTTTTCAAAAAAGGCAGAAAAAAACATCCACACTACAGAATGCATGCTTCAAGGACAAACAAACTCAAACAATGGTAAACTCTTCCATTCTCATAAATAAAGGAAAAATAGAGGTACCACCTCAATGACATACTTTTGACCGTGGTAAATCGCTTTCGAAGATATTCCTCTTTTGGCCTTTTTTTTATCATGATCGATAAAATTTTATCTGTTTGTGCCATTTTTTCATTTTTATTCTTGATTTTTGCTATCAATTCTAATTTGTTTTTATTTTTTATGTGCTTTTATTTTAGTTGTGCGTTTGTATTTTATTTCCTGATCAAGTGGCGGATACGATATTCTACGACTTTTAAAGTCGGTTTTTCAATTCCTTAAAAACGGTTGCTCACCTTACATTCATTTTCTTTTCTTCTCTCTCATTTCTTCACATGGATACAATTCTCTCGAATCTGCACAGACGTTTTCCCTCTCTTTCACAAAATGATTTGCTTAAAATTTACAAAGCTCACGCAGAAAGACCAAGGATGTTGATTGCGTAGGAGTATTCCCACCGACTTAAGATGGTTAATTGAAGCTAAGGTTCGATTTTCTTGTGAATTTTTAGATAATTTAGTTTCTTACATGCCAGGTTTAGGAAAAAACTCTTACGCCAAAAAGCGAAAGTGAAAAGATTACAAGTTTGTCACAAATGTGTAAGATGGACTTATAACCAGTATTGTCGCTCCTTAGGATATTTGTCTAACAATCGAGAGGATAAGCTAAAATTCATCAAGAATTGACTGAGTAAGAAGCCTTTGGATAATATCTAATTGGCTCTTGTGGAATTGTGCAGCGTGAAATTTTGAAATTATGGACACAATTTCAATAAGAGCAGGAACGTTATAGTCTTGAAAATCTGACTCAAAACGATCATGTTTGCTAGTCTATAGAAAAACTAGATGGAAAGCATATCCCCAACTCATAGAAGGTGTTTAAGCCATTTTTGGACGTAAAACCAGAGGAAGATGTGAGGCACAGTCACAATTACCATACATATGCATGTGTGTTATCATTTTTGAATTTTTATGTCTTATTGCTGTCATTTTTTAATTTATATCTTTCGATTGACTTATGCATTTATGTTATATTATTCCTATCATTTTTTTTGAATTTCTATGTTTTATTGTCAAACTTTTTCAACAAACAGCTGAGCTATCTATATAGATGTCATCATTAGAGTACCTTTTTACACTCCATAAATATTACATCTCTATTCTTCACTTCACACATATAGTTAGAGAGTTGCAAAGACATAAAGGGAACCTCAAAACATCGAATCTAAAAGATATGTATATTTTGTGGATCTCGACCTGAAAAAAGTGAAAAATTAGAGTAATAGCAAATTATCGTAGTAGACTATTAGATAAAAAAAAAAAAATTCATGTAGTTTATGGGGGAGGTAGCCTCGGGTTAATGTGTTATGTGTCAACAGCTGTACTCGTAGGAGGCAATCAAGTTTTAGATGTTATTCCTAATGTTTTGGCTGTAGAAAGTATCATTGGAAAAACAGTTGGGCAGGAATTACAGGTCTCCTTTATGCATTAACACATGACATATATGCTTATCGATTCGGATACCTCTATTACTCTACCAGGTGGCTTTGATACTTTCGAAAGAATTTTTCAAATTGCCTCTTGGGCCCAACTGAATCTCCATAAAAAACCCACAAGTTTGTTGAATGTTAAAAATTTCTTTGATCCTTTGATATGTTTTGTTGATACAGTTGTAAAACAGAATTTTATCCCTTATTCAGTGCGATAGATCCTTGTTTTTGCCACTACTGCTAGTGAATTACTTGACAAATTACAAACAGTCGAGTATGAACCTGACCTAGCTATAACTTAAATTAATTGGTTAAAGGGACAAAAAAAAAGTGTAAATTGGATCTGAATCTCCATTTGTAATTTTTCTTGTCTTGCATTTTATTTGTAATATTTTATTTTACAATCTTTCAGGTCGTCTCTTTTGAATAACTAAAGCTTCAGGTAATGTCTCTTCTACTTTATCTCTCCACATTTAAAGATTGAGGACAACATTTCATTTTTGGGGGGTAAATGATAGTAGACATAAGTGTGTCTTATATTTTCTTCTTACAAAAAAAAAGTGCGCTAGTAATTAGATTCAGAGTGCGGTGTAAAGAGTTCAAATCCTCTTGAGACGCATTTTGGGTCAGAAATGACGGAGTAAAGAGGGCCATTTTAAACTCTTGAAGCCCATTCTAACCAATTTGCCATTTTATTTTGATTTTACACTTTTGAAGACTCATTTTCGATAACTTAATATTATTTAGTTTAGATTTTTAAATTTTATAATAAGGATGTCTTATTCACTTCACTTTGAATTATTCAAATCTATGAACTCTCACAACCTTATTATTTAATAAATTGTTTGCTCATGTACTTATTAAGCAAGTATTCATAAACCTTTCTTCACACGCACATACCTTGATGCATGATTGTGGGCTGCAAAATGAAATGTTGCAATATTTGAATTCCTTTGTTTTATTTAGGATAACAACAAAAGGAAGGGCAAAGTAAAAAAAAGAAAAAAGTGAGAGAAAAAAGTGAGAAAAAAATTATGGACAAGTTTGGTCTCGTAGCCTCCTTAATTCGAGCAATTAAGCTCGAGGCGTACCTCAACACCTAATACCCTAAGACTAACTGGTTTGGGAGCTAATGGCACAAAGCTCGTTACATGGATTAAAGAGAAAGCTTAAAAGGATTGAACATTGCATTATCCACAAGTTTCTAAGCAAAACTAAAGCATCGACAACTCGAGTCGTTAAGCTCATAGGGGTGTCTTAACACCTAATACCCTAAGGCCAACTAGTATGAGAGTCATTAGCTTAAGGCTCGCTACATGGGTTAAAGATGCATTGTTTCAAATAATGATGAATGAAGGTCCCCTGCCTAAGGATGTTAACTTTAACAAATATTAGAACCGATATAGCTTCTTTCTAAAAAGCCACATAGTTATATGTCAATAAAGCACAAAAAAAGGTTTATTAATATCTTGACTGAATGATACATGAGTCTTTAAATAAAAAAGAAAAAACAAAAAAAATCAATTGATAGTTTGTTTATTTGGATAAAATCAAGAAGAGTGCAATAATGACAACTTTGGATGTAAAATTCTATAAATCACTTCTAAATAATAAAGCTTTAATTGTTAGAGACTAGCAATAAACTGGTTGGGGGGTATGATGAACACTCAAATATGTATGCTTAATAAGATCTTAATTCATCATATTGTATTAATAGTGTCATTAAATTCTTCAACTTAAGCATATTCGTAGTCTTTGCATCTTTTGAATTAACTTCATCTTAATTTTTGTTTTTGTTACAAGTTCAAAAAAATAGACATAACTTTCTATTTATAGATCAGATTGATACAAATCTTGATTTGTTGAAAAACTGATTAAATTATCTACAAGATCATATTTCACAAGCATCATGAAATTCGTGATCTTTGTGGATCAAAAATAAGCTTGAAGTGAACTCATCTGCACTTTCGGCCTAGCCTGACAATGCCTCTGTATTTTAACCATAGCTCTTTATATACATATCCAAATTGTATGAATCAAGATGTTTTAGAAAGCTGAGAGGAATATCTACAACTTTCATGAAGACATGTGATCAAAATTCTAAATAATTTGTGACAAAATCGGTGGTCAAAATCGATACACATGATGATCCAAATTATCAATAAGATATTTTACAATTGTCCGTTTGTAATTTGACAAGTTCGTCCCTTAATGTATCTATAAATAGGGGTGTATTGTGACCCATTAGGACATGTTGACTTTGACTAGGATCTCTTATTATTGTGTTTTTCTCTCATGTATTTTTTTCTCTTAATATTATTAATAAATCTTCTTTTTCTTGCAATTTGTTTTCTTTTTTTCATAATGTCTTGCTAAATTCTCTTTTGCTAAGTTAAAAGGGTGAAACCCTTGATATGAGAATAAGGATATTTTAACCCTTGACATGTGCTTAATAATTATAATTTTGAGTTGTTTTTTTATATGTTTTATATTTATTTTCTTAATCAATATTGACATCACTCCTAAAGTGGAGGTCTTGATCCATTGTAGACAATCATTAGTACATCAATTGCTTAAATCCTTTCTAGATGTCATATGATTCTTCCTTGTTGATATAACTTTAGTTAGGAATCTTGATTTTTTGTAGACATATGGTTATTAACATATTGGATGTTTAAACCCATTTATAAGAAGTGGTATAAATATTGATAAGAACAAATATAATTTATATAATTAAAATAGGCTTAAATGACATATCTTACGATTGAAACCTCCTTGATGTGTGGATTCCCATCGAGTTATAATTAGGTTATTTATCCTTATTTGAGATATCAAGGGCGAGTCCCTTAACCTAAGCTTTCATTGTTATTGTATTAGTTTCTCTTACTTGTGTATTTCATTTATTCTCGTTTATTATTTATGAACTTAATTCTTTTATTTGTTATGGTAGGTTTTACTACCTATTTTCATGGATGATTTTGACAACTTTTGTTTTTTGTTTTACATTTGAATAGTCGGTAATATCGCCTACCATCTTTACTTATATTTGTTAATATTATCTTGTTATTTATTTAAATCATTCATATTATATTTGCTCATCTTTTAGTTTGAACCGCTAAATTCCCTTCCTCGTGGATCGACTTAGATCTTACCAGGTTTTATTACTTTGACACTCATATACTTATAAGATAATCTTATTTTTGGATTTGTCATGAACTTCCTTGAACTAATCTAGATTAGAGCCTAGATAAGCCCAACAAGCCCAAAAATATGAATCTCTTTGCTGCCTAATAGCTATTGGATATCATAAAAAAACCTATTAAACCAAACTTTAGTGATAAACCACTAAGCTAGGCCCATGGACCAAAACCCAATAGCCCAATAAGCTTAAACAACAACAATCAAACACTTTGGACTTAGGCTCTTCGCATTTGGGCTTAGGTCTAATTGATTGACCTTAGGGCTTTCTTAAATTTAGGCCTTCAATCCATCATGTCGTGGACTTGTTCTAGGGCTATCCGTTTTACCAAAACAGCCCCCTAAGGCCCAAAACATAGAAGGCTCATATTTTAGGCTTTTGCTTCATGATCTTGTGGGCTTAAATCCCACGGCCTTAGGGCTTTGGCCCTCAAACCTCCTTCAGATGGCGTAAGCCATGCTTTGGGCCAGCCACATGGGCAAGGGAAGCCCTCTAGACCCGTGGACACAAACCCTTAGGGCAGTGCCTTGGGATTTGGAGTAAACAACTTTCGCTTAGAACCTTATACCCCTCATTCATGTTTTCCAAATTCAGCCAACATAATTCCTTCTCATGCTTAGTGTTCTTACATCAAATTTAATATATAATATACTAAATAAATACAAACTAGTTTTGTTCTAGGAACACTAACCACAAAAATAAAACTACACAAATCTAACACATACAGAGGGTAATCGAGTGGCATAAGGGCCACTGCTCAATAATTATATACCAATAAAAAAATACAAAGAAATCTCTACAAGGCCAAGTATTCACCCATACAAATCATTATATACAATTCATCACATGAAATCATACAATATTCTTAAGAGAAATACATACTACATCATATAACATGTCATCAAATCCCAAAATCAGTTTTGAATAAATACCTTATTTGCTCTTTAGTGGAGGAAATGAGGCTCTGATACCAATTGTTGGAACCCAGTCTGAGATATGATCGGATCAAAGAAGTGAAAACAACTCCGGGACTAGGATCTAGCAAATACAAGCTTTCAAAAATTTTTGTGCTGTCTAACCACTTTGATTCCTAACTATGCTTAAAAATCATTAGAACAACACTTGTGGGAGTGTATCTTGACTGAATTTTACCTGAAAACACAAAGGAAATAAATTAGGAGGTGTAGGCAGCTTAAACATGAACCCAAAGGCACCCTAGTGTTGACCCACGTATGGCAACCCAAGAGGGGGGGTGAATTGGGTTTTTATTTATAAAAACGGATTTAGAAAACTTTTCTTGAAAGATCAAAATTATTTAAATCTTTCTTTAAGAACAAAGGTGAAGAAGATGAAAATAGAATGCAATCAAGAGAATGGCAATAAAGAACAATCACAAGTGCAAGTAAATGTAAAGAGGATAAGGATAGAGAGAGTGCAAACTCGATGTACGTGGTTCGGCAAACCTTGCCTACGTCCACGGGCTCCTAGCTCCACGAGCTAGGCTTTCCACTAAGTTGTAGAAATCTTTACAACTTGCTTGATGAACAACCTCACCAAGACTTTTTCTTCCAACTCTTGATAACACCACACCAAGAGTTCTTCTTGATGAACAACCTCACCAAGGCAACTTCCTTCAACCCTTGATAACACCACACCAAGAGTTCTTCTTGATGAACAACCTCACCAAGGCAACTTCAACCCTTCAACCCTTGATAACACCACACCAAGAGTTCTTCTTGATGAACAACCTCACCAAGGCAACTTCCTTCAACTCTTGATAACACCACACCAAGAGTTCTTCTTAATGAACAACCTCACCAAGAAAATAGTTCTCTCAAGGATAACTTTTATCCTTTACAAGAAAATCTCACTCTCACCACAATACAAAAACAAAGATAATTTTTACAACAAAAGTATAACTCTCTTCAAAGAGTAGACAAAGAATATAAAAGCTCTCTAGACTTGATATTTCTCTTGTTTTTTGCTTGATAGATGCTTCTCTTCTTCTTGCTCTTTATTATTTTTTTTTTTGCTTAATAGATGCTTCTCTTTTCTTGTTGAATGCATGGGAGAATGGCTCCTTTTATAGGCAAATGAGATGAACTTAATCAAGTGAAGACACCATCTCCAAATTTTCTGCCCACCATAAAAACCGTAATCTTGTCTGCCATTTTTGTCAATGTTCCTGTTTGAAATTTGAAAATCTGTAAAACATAAAAGATCTGCAAATTTGAATAAGCTTTCCAACGCATCAAGAACCAAGTCATTTGGATATCTGTAGCTCAAGATATGGCCAAAACACCATTCGGTGCTCATGTGACTTGATTTTTCTTCTTGTGTCAGTCCACCAAATTGAATGATAATTCTGTCAGTCTTCCGTTTGAAATTTGAATTTCTTCAAAACATAAAAGATCTTCATATTTGAATAATCTTTCCAAAACATTAAGATTCAAAGAATTTGGATATCTCTATCTTACGATATGGCCAAAACACCATTCGGTGCTCATGTGAGTTGATTTTTCTTCTCTGTGTCAGTCCATCGAATTGCATATCAATTATGTCAGCCTTCCATTTGAAATTTGAATTTCTTCAAAACATATGTAATGTTCTTCATTAAGTCATCTTTCCAATGCCGTAAGAATCAAGTCATTTTGATTTTTCTAGCTCAAGATATGTCCAAAGGAGTATTCGGTGCTCATGTCAGCTGCTTCCTTTTGTCTTTCAACTTGCATGATAATTTGGACAACCTTGCACTTGAAATTTGAATTTCATTAAAACATATGAAATGTTATAAATTGAGTAAGATTTTCAAAGGCTCAAGAATCAAATCATTTGGATATTTGTAGAGATATATATGACCAATTGATTGACATTGCTCATGTGTCACATTCCTTGAGTCAATCCTTGTTCTTAAACTTTGGTGCCTTTAACATGTAGTCTTCTCCTTAGCTTCAACACTTCATTTTAATAAGCCTCTTCTTGATTTTAAAATTATTTCAATGATCTTACTCTTACACATAAATAAACATGTTAGTAAATCTCAATTAATCAATGTGTATTGTTATCATCAAAATTATCATGTAGCCTTAGGGCTAACAATCTCCTCCTTTTTATGATGACAAATCATTGATTGCTTTAAAATATAACTAAAATCAAGAATGAAAATAAAATCAACAAAAGCAAAAGAATGGCACTTGTAATTGAATAAAGCAATCCAAACTATTTGCTCCCCCTTTTTGTTATCAGCAAAAAGATGTAATCAAAATTAACTACTCCCCCGCCTAAATCTCTTCTCCCCTTAACCATATGCTACCATTCAAAGATAATCATATAAAAACAAAATTAAGACATATCCAACATGCCTAATTCTCTTCTAATTATGCTAAATCTAGCTTGACTAAGGGGTTTAGTAAATATATCGGCTAATTGTTTATCGGTGGGAACAAATTCTAAAGAAATATTACCTTTTTGCACATGATCTCTAATAAAATGACGTCTAATCTCTATATGCTTAGTCCTAGAGTGTTGTATGGGATTTTTGAAATGTTGATGGCACTTGTATTGTCACATTTGATGGGAATATGATCAAATACCACACCATAATCTTTTAAAATTTGTTTCATCCAAAGAGATTGTGCACAACAACTTCCTACTGCAATATACTCGGCTTCCGCGGTTGATAAGGCAACAGAATTTTGTTTTCTACTAAACCATGAGACTAATGCATGTCCTAGAAAATGGCAAGAGCCACTAATGCTCTTTCTATCAAGAAGACTTCCAGCAAAGTCCGCATCGGAATAACTAATTAGATCAAAATTATCACACTTAGGATACCAAAGACCTAGATTTATGGTTCCAAAAAGATATCTAAATATCTTTTTGACAGCCTTAAGGTGAGATTCCTTTGGACAAGATTGAAATCTAGCACACATACACACACTAAACATAATATCAGGTCTACTAGCAGTTAAATACAAAAGAGAGCCAATCATACCTCGGTATTTTGTTACCTCAACATCTTTTCCTTTCTCATCTTTGTCAAGCTTGTTTAATTTACCCATAGGTGTGTTATATGTCCTTGAATTATCCATGCCAAACTTCTTGAGAAGATCTCTTGTGTATTTAGCTTGATTAATGAAGATCCCATCTATTGATTGCTTGATTTGAAGTCCAATGAAGAAATTTAATTCTCCCATTAAGCTCATTTCAAATTCTTGTTGCATGCACTTGGAAAAGTCCTCACACATAGAGACATTAGTAGCACCAAATATAATATCATCAACATAGATTTGAACAATTAATAAATCATCATTTTTTGTTTTAACAAAAAGAGTAGTATCAACTTTTTCATTTCGAAACCATTATCAATGAGAAATTTGCTCAATCTATCATACCATGCTCTTGGTGCTTGTTTCAATCCATAAAGTGCCTTTTTGAGTTTGAAAACATGGTTTGGAAATCATGATTTTGAAAACCAAGAGGTTGCTCTACATATACTTCCTCCATAATGTAACTATTTAAAAATGCACTTTTGACATCCATTTGATATAATGTAAAATTTTTATAACATGCAAATGCACACAACATTCTAATTGATTCTAATCTAGCAACCGGTGCAAAGGTTTCCTCATAATCAATACCTTCTTATTGATTGTATCCTTGAGCAACAAGTCTAGCTTTGTTTCTAATAATGGTGCCATTTTCATCTACTTTATTTCTAAAAATCCATTTAGTGCCTATAATAGAATGATTTTTGGGTCTAGGGACTAATTCCCAAACTTGATTTCTTTCAAATTGATTCAATTCTTCTTGCATAGCCAAAATCCAAATTTCGTCATTTTCGGCTTCTTTAAAAGATTTTGATTCAAATTGAGAGACAAATGCAAAAATGATTACAAAAGTTCTTAAAAGAAGATCTAGTTTTCATACCTTGTGATGGTTCACCAATAATGAGATCTTTAGGGTGAGCTTTTGCATACCTCCATTCCTTTGGTAATTCTTGGGAAGAATTATTTACTTCCTCAAGCTTTTCTTGTTGAAGTTGTAATTCATCTTGACTCTTTTCATCAAGCCTTGATTCCTTGATTTGCCTTTCTACCTCAACAATATCATCATCTAAATTCTTTGAAGAAATAACATTAGTTTCATCAAATTCAACATGCATAGATTCTTCAAATAGTAAGAGTCTTTTTGTTAAAAACTCTATATGTTTTACTATGGCTGGAGTAGCCAACAAAAATTCCAACATCGGCTTTTGTATCAAATTTTCCAAGGTTATCCTTGGTGTTTAAAATAAAACATTTACATCCAAAAACTTTAAAAAATCCAATGTTGGGTTTTCTTCCTTTCCAAAGTTCATAAGAAGTTTTCTTTATTAAAGCTCTAATATGGACTCTATTGATTATAAAGCATGAGGTATTAATAGCTTTAGCCTAAAATATTTTGGCAAATTATTTTCAAGTAACATGGTCCTAGCCATTTCTTGGATAGCCCTATTTTTCCTCTCAACAACACCATTTTGGTGTGGAGTTCTAAGTGCAAAAAAATTATGTTCAAAACCATTTTCATCACAAAGATTTTCAAATGCAACATTGTCTACTTCACCACCATGATCACTCCTAATGGATACAATAGAATACCCCTTTTCATTTTGGACTTTTTTTGCAAATTTTGAAAAAGCTTGTATGGCCTCATTTTTAGTATTCAAGAATAATACCCAAGTGAATCTTGAATAATCATCCACAATAACAAAAACATAATACTTTCCACCAAGGCTTTGAGTTCTTGATGGTCCAAATAAATCAAAATGAAGTAATTGTAGATGTTTATTTGTTGAAATAAATTTCTTTTGTTTAAAAGAAGTTCTCACTTGTTTTCCAAATTGATAAGCATCACAAATATTATCCTTTTCAAATTTTATTTTTGGAAGACCATCAACTAAATCATTTTTAGAAATTTTGAAATTGTGTCCATGCTAGCATCACCTAATCTTCTATGCCATAACCAAGCATCATGATTAACAATGAAACAATTTTCTACATGATCATTAACATCAATATCAATTGTATAAATAGTACCACATCTATTACCAACAAATAATGTCTTATTATTACTAACATCCTTAATCACACATCTATTAGGCTCAAAAATAATAAAATATCCCTTATCACACAATTGACTAATGCTAATCAAATCATGTTTTAAACCATGAACAAGCAAAACATCTTTAATAATAGGTGAAGAATGGTTACCAATATCACCATGTCCGATTACCCTTCCTTTGGCATTATCACCGAAGGTCACATATCCTCCTTTCTTCATGATTAATCTTGAGAACTTGGAGGCATCTCCGGTCATATGCCTTGAGCATCCACTATCTAAGTACCACTTGTGTTTGCCACTCCTTTGTCTCTACAATCAACATTCAAGGAGTAACTTTTTAGTACCCAAAAGTTCTTGGGTCCTTGGAGGTTAGTTATGGTCCTTTTTGGAATCCATATTTGTTTCAAATTAGGATTTCTCTTAATGTAACAAGAATGCATTTTGTGTCCTTTTCCTCCACAATAATTACATGAATGATTAGGATTATTCCTAGAATATGCATGAATAAAATAGTTTTTAAAATACTTTTGATTTTTATGACTTTTATATCCTAACCCTCTTTTATCAAAAACACACCTTTGGTTTTGTAACATAGAATTCAAATTTTTGTGCTTTTTGTAAAACTATCAACAATATTTCTTAAGTCATTATTTTCCTTTTTCAAAATAACATTTTCTTTCTCTAATTTATCAAAATCCTTTTGTTTTAAAATCTCATTTTCAGTTTTTAAAAAATGTATTTGACTTTCAAACTTTCAAAATCTTTTTGCTTTAAAATTTCATTTTCATTTTCTAAAGCTTCATTTATTTCCACCAACTCTTCTAATTGAGATAACATGATTTTTGACTTCTTTTTGAAAGCATTGATTTTTGAGTTTTTCTTATCAATTTGCACATGTAAATTTTGGAATGCTTCAAGTAATTCATCATATGAAAGCTTAGGATCATGGTTTAGAATACTTATCTCATTTTCTCTTAAAGCCATGAAGCACATGTTTGCCACTTTGCAATCTTCTTCTTCATTCTCTTTCAAGGTGATTTCATGAGTCATGAGAGAACCCATAAGTTCTTCTAATGGTAGTTTGGTGAGGTCCTTTGCTTCTTGAATTGCCGTCACCTTTGGCTCCCAAGATTTTGGTCGACACCTAAGAATCTTTCTTACCATTTCAACATTAGAATAAGATTTACCAAGAGATTTCAAACCATTGACAATATCCGTAAATCTAGTAAATATTTCAGAAATTGATTCATCCGATTTCATCTTAAAAAGCTCATAGCTATGAACTAGCATACTAATTTTGAATTCTTTAACTTGACTAGTTCCTTCATGAGTTACTTCAAGTGTGTGCCATATTTCTTGTGCCGTAGAACAAGTAGCTATTCTATTAAACTCATTTCTATCTAGAGCACAATATAACACATTCATAGCTTTAGCATTCAAACTCAATTTCTTTTTATCATCTTCACTAAACTCTTTAGGTGCTTTAAGCATGCATTCCCCATTTTCAATTTTGGTAGGAACAAAAGGTCCTTCCAAAACAATAGACCACCAATCCTAATCAAAAGATTTCAAGAAAATACTCATTCTAGTTTTCCAATAAGAGTAATCACTTCCATTAAAAATGGAGGTCTAGAAATAGAAAGTCCCTCAACATATGAAGTTGAATTAAAAGTTGCCATAGCTCAAAAATCGATTAAGATTTAAAAATTGAGCAACCTTGCTCTGATACCACTTGTTGACCCAGGTATGGCAACCCAAGAGGGGGGGTGAATTGGGTTTTTATTTATCAAAACTGATTTAGAAAATTTTTCTTGAAAGATCAAAATTAGTTCACTCTTTCTTTGAGAATAAAGGTGAAGAGGATGAAATTAGAATTTATCAAAGATGCAATCAAAAGATTAATAATAATGAACAATCACAAGTGCAAGTAAATGTAAAGAGGAAAGGGATAGAGAGAGTGCAAACTCAATTTACGTGGTTCGGCAAACCTTGCTTACGTCCACGGGCTCCTAGCTCCACGAGCTAAGCTTTCCACTAAGTTGTAGAAATCTTTACAACTTGCTTGATGAACAACCTCACCAAGAACTTTTCTTCCAACTCTTGATAACACCACACCAAGAGTTCTTCTTGATGAACAACCTCACCAAGGCAACTTCCTTCAACTCTTGATAACACCACACCAAGAATTCTTCTTGATGAACAAACTCACCAAGGAAAGAGTTCTTTCAAGGATAACTTTTATCCTTCACAAGAAGATCTCACTCTCACCACAATACAATAACAAAGTAAATTTTTACAATAAAAGTATAACTCTCTTCAAAGAGTAGATAAAGAGTATAAAACTCTCTAGACTTGATATTTCTTTTTTTTTTTTTTTTGCTTGATAAAATGCTTCTCTTGCTCTTGTTGAATGCATGGGAGAATGGCTCCTTTTATAGGCAAATGAGATGAACTTAATCAAGTGAAGACACCAACTCCAAATTTTCTGCCCACCATAAAAACCATAATCTTGTCTGCCATTTTTGTCAATGTTCCATTTGAAATTTGAAAATCTGCAAAACATAAAAATTTTAACATTTGAATAAGCTTTCCAACACATCAAGAATCAAGTCATTTGGATATCTATAGCTCAAGATATAGCCAAAACACCATTCGGTGCTCATGTGACTTGATTTTTCTTTCTTGTGTCAGTCCACCAAATTGAATGATAATTCTGTCAGCCTTCCGTTTGAAATTTGAATTTCTTCAAAACATGAAAGATCTGCATATTTTAATACTCTTTCCAAAACATTAAGAATCAAAGCATTTGGATATCTCTATCTTAATATATGGCCAAAACACCATTTGGTGCTCATGTGAGTTGATTTTTCTTCTCTGTGTCAGTCCACCAAATTGCATGTCAATTATGTCAGCCTTTCATTTGAAATTTGAATTTCTTAAAAACATATGAAATCTGCCTCATTAAGTCCTCTTTTCAATGCCATAAGAATCAAGTTATTTTGATTTTTCTAGGTTAAGATATGTCCAAAAGAGTATTCAGTGCTCACGTCAGCTGCTTTCATTTGTCTTTCAAATTGCATGATGATTTGGACAACCTTACACTTGAAATTTGAATTTCTTTAAAACATATGAAATGTTATAAATTGAGTAAGCTTTCCAAAGACTTAACAATCACGTCATTTGGACATCTGTAGAGAAATATATGACCAATTGATTGAACATTGCTCATGTGTCACATTCCTTGAGTCAAACCTTGTTCTTAAACTTTGGTGCCTTTAACATGTAGTCTTCTCCTTAGCTTCAACACTTCATTTTAATAAGCCTTTTCTTGATTTTACAATTATTTCCATGATATTACTCTTGCACATAAATAAACATGTTAGTAAATCACAATGAATCAATGTGTATTGTTATCATCAAAATTATCATGTAGCCTTAGGGCTAACAGCTTTCACCCCCAGGAGCATCCTCCAATCCTAACAAAGCCAACATCTTCATCCTCCAAATAGTGAAGTCACCACTACCATCAAACTTCTCAATCTCGTACTTGTTAGTTAATTCGGCCATCACAAGAATTTCTTCTAACACCTCTCGTACTGCACAGAACGAATGTTTTTATGTGAAGAAGAGGTGGTAATTGATGCGTTCGAAACTAGCAAGTATACTAGTCGCACAAGTAATAAAGTGATAAGTATGATATCGTTCCCACGAGGATTGATTTTAATTGAATTTGTTATTTTACAGCCACAACAGAACAAATGGGGGGTTTTGTTGATTGATTAACTAAGTGAAATAATAATGCAAACAAGAATAGACAAACAGAAAGTTAATTGGAGTGAAAACTCAACATGACAGAGAACCCGGTTAAGCTATCCTCTCTATACCACAAGATATGGATTTACGAATTTATTGTAGAATTATCATCCAATTACACCATTGAAATTATCAACCGTAGATAACAATAAGCTCTGTTATCCCAATCTTTCCTTACTTTGTTGTTAAATAAAACAGGCTCTTTCTTTAATCTCTATCCATTAAACAACCTAGAACAAGCTCTCTAAATTTAATTCAATGGATGCATTACGATAAGAAAGATAGGTTGATCTAAACAATAAACACACAAGCTCGGATTATTTAACTTAGGTTGTATTCTCCAATTGCAATCTCTGATCACAATTTTGCTACTAAGGATTAGAAATTCAAGACAATTACGGCTCAAGATTTCTACTCTAGCAATAGACAACCACCAGATTATATTCAGTTGGCCATTCCAAATACAATCAGCAAGTAATCATAAGCATTATATATGGGAAAATACAAGCAACTTCAATTAGAGAATTGGATAACAACTTCTTGCACAATTAACTCACAAAAACCATATCAGGGGCTTTGAAATCACCCTCAACCAATTCAGATTCAGATACACATGTTTAAGAACGTGGTAAATACAATACAACATGGAGACATTCCAGAAAATGAAAGGGAAGGGAAAAACTTAGCAAATTTGATGTAATTCTCTTTGGATTGTAGTTCTTCCTCTTTCCAAGTTTCCTTTCTCCTTTAAGAACTCCAAGAGATGAAAGAATTCCAGAGCTGCAGCCTCCACCACGTTCTCCCCTCTTCAAGTTATGAAATAAAACCCTAAAATGTGTTTAAGTACTCTGCTACAAGTGAATTGGCTACCTGCCACCGTATTATACATTACTATCCCCACCCACCCACCCCTTGAATGCGCTACAGTGACTTTGGAATTATATTTCTCTACATCTCACACTGTTTTGATTACAACTTTTGGTACACTGAATGGATTTATAAACCGTAAATTTCTCCAGAAAATAGACTTCGAGAGCTTTCCAACGGTATAAAAAATGTCATCGGGTTCATTGTATATCAATACAATTAAATCCGAGAAGATGGTTGACTAGCAGAGGTGAAAATTGAAGGGTTTTACTCCATTTTTGTGCAAGTTGCTCCAAAACTCCTACAAACATCAAAACACACAAAAACATAAAATACCACGGAATATAGCAAAGAAACATGGACGAATTGATATAAAAGTAATACGTAAATAGACACCTATCAAATTTCCCCACACTTAGACTTTGCTAGTCCTCGAGCAACTAAAATGATACGAAACATAACTAAACCAAAACAGAATCAACAAAAAAATTAAAACACACAAATGCTTTATCTTGCAAATAGGCCTCAAAGATTGTACTTAATTATAACCCAAGGAAAACTTCAAAATAATGCACTTGATCAAGAATTTTATCTTAAAGATTAGTTTCGATTCACTTCAATTCCTCAAGTGTGTGTGTGTAGAGCCATTCTCACCTAATCACTTGTAACCCGGATGAGTTTATGCTTAAAAATGAATCATTTTTAATAGTGAAGATGTGTGTATAAATGAACTCCATAGGCCTGCTTTTCAAGTCACTCTCCACTAATGTAGACTGTACAACACCAAGGATCAAGTAGGACTTTATTAAGCTTGTAACGTTTGGCTTGGGTGAAGGTATGATCAAGGATAATAATTTGGCTCAAATCACCCACAAACACATAAATCATTCAAGATTATATAGAGCTCACCCCTATAACACAACTTTATTTTAATTCACCAGGTTACTCCCCCAAACTTATTTAGAACACTCAATCTTCCTTTTTTTTTTTTCTCTTCTCTTCTTCTTCTTTTTTTTTTTGTAGAAAACAAAAGAAACTACACCCCCACACTTTGTTGTTTCATTCTTTTTAAGAACACCCAAGGGTATAGAACACTTTTTCTTTTCTTTTTCTTTTCTTTTTTTTTTTTTAACTGCAATTCCACTCCCCCACACTTAAACAATACATTGTCCTCCATGTTTTACATGTGTAAAAGATAAGTAACAGATTGTTATTTTTTCTCTTTTTTTTTTATTGTGTGGAAAAAATCACAACAATCCATAAAACCTCTCACTTGCATTGCTCATGACACATCCCACCTCCTCTAACTTCCCAAAACCAGAACATAGCTCAGAATTTAATTGTGAATGATCTACATGCTCATAGGTAATGGATAAACTGTTTGGAACAAATTCATTTGAGGTTAGGAAATCTTTTAGTGAGTTAACAAAGAAAAAGGCTTACAGTGGCTCAAAGGGGTAAATAGGGATCAATTTCAGTCAAGGTTGGCTATTAAGGCTCAAACGGTCCAAAGATGGCCTAAATCATTTCCCTGAGTGTTGCATAGTCTAGGATTTCGCCCGAGTGACCATCAACAAGTTCTAAATTCATTAAAATCTGTGAAGAAACACCTTAATTCATAAAATTTCTCTAAGTAAACACAATACTCAGTGATAATGGCCTCGTGCTTCATATTGTGTGCAAGTGAATCAATAGGTAAGCAAAAAAGCTAATTACTATTCTGAGCACATCAGTCTAATAGCTCATTTATCATTTTTCAATAGTTATTCTCAATTCAATCATTGCCTTATCATTGGCCCATAAAATGCAAGAGAAGAGGTACGTGGCGTTGTTCAACCTGAGTCAAGATTGTATATTTCAACAATCCTTAGGACAGTAGCCCGCAGACTTAAGGTTTCCAGCCTATATACCTTTATTATGAAAGAACAAAACAAGAAACAAGACATTTCAAACAACATGAAATAACAAACTACAGATTTATTTAGAGAGAATGCGTTTCAAGAGTTAAGGAAACCCCATATTCTGCCATTCTCAGGTTTTTATCCCACACGGTTTTATTTTCGAATCGAAACTGATATAGACAAACACACAGTCACTCTACAATTACACAAACTAAAACTTACCGTTCATAAAATGCAACAAAGTCACAACAAACCAGCAAACAAAAACAAGTAAGTTAGAATGGGTCAAAAAAGTTTAGAAGTTAGCCTCCTTAATCAGCCATTTATAGATTAAACAGAGATCCTAAAATCGTTTCATGAGTAATTCAAATTTTCGTTTCTAGGCCTCACCACTCTAAAAACAAGATTAGAAAATATTACCTGGGAGGAAAGAAACAACCTGAAAAATCTCAAAATAAATAACATGAAAAACTTCAAATAAACACAATAAAAAAAAAGCAAACAAAAACGAAGCAAACCAGCAAATAGAGATTACAGATGGAGTGTTAAATCCAGTTTACGCCTCTTATTGCCTTCTCCAAACCAATCAATCCGAGCTGTTGTTGGATCAGGCGAATATACGAATTCTTGTAGTTTGTCAATTAACTCCCCTGCCGTTGAAGCTGTAACAAGGATTTGCCTCGCTGATGGTGAGATAAAATTTTTTTCTACAGCTTGATCAAGAAAAGACAACAAACCATCAAAAAAGTTATTGACATTTAACAAACCAATGGGTTTTTTATGGATGTTTAGCTGTGCCCAAGAGGTGATTTGAAATATCTCCTCTAATGTGCCATAACCACCGGGTAAAGCTATAAATGCATCGGACTTAACAATCATATGTGCAATACGCTCATGCCTGCTAGAGACTTGTAACTCTTCCCCGATTGTGTTGCCTACGATATCTCGCACAGCTAATGGTTTAGGGATAATGCCGAGAACTTTACTTCCTCCCAAGGATGCAACTGTCGACACACACCCCATTAACCCAAGACTACCCCCTCCATAAATCAAATGAATACCCCTCGCAGCTAATGTCCTACCAAGATCCAGAGCTGCTGTTGTAAACTCTCCATCTTTACCAAATTGCGATCCACAAAATACGCATATATTTTGGAATCGCCGAATTGGTGTTTTTTCCATTTCTAAAAGTGCTCTAAACTTGTGCAAGACAATGATGTACGTTAGGTATTATGCGATTCAAGTGCAAGACAGGTTATAAAATGACATTTGAGAATATGCAAAATGGATATATACACAAGTAAAACTCTCAAATTTGACACATGGGGACATAATTTCGGTGGGGGTTGCTCGATGCAGATTTATCGCCCCGAGATTGAAAAAATAGATATGCTTTCGGTGGGGTTTGACAAAACCTCCACACTTGTTGCCCACGTGTGCATGAAAAATGGAGATAAACTTTCGGTGGGGTTTGAAAAAAAACGCCACACTTGTCTCCCACGTGAAGCATGAAAAGTAAAGATATACTTTCGGCGGAGGTTGACAAAACCTCCACACTTGTCTCCCACGTGCGCTTACATCATGGGGTAGTCATATGGTTTGTTAAAAAGAAAAATTGAAATTAAAACAAACAAAATCAACAAACAACAACAACACAAAAACAACATTTATAATCAGATCAAATGAAACAAGAAAAAAAATTCGATAACAACAACACACATTCAAATATACAAGTAGTTGTGATTGTGGCTCACATCTTCCTCTGGTTTTACGTCCAGTAACGGCTGAAACTCCTTCTATGAGTCGGGGATTTGCTTCCCATCCAGTTTTCTTATAAACTGGCAAACAGGGTCGTTTTTAGTCACTTTCCCTAGACTATAACACTGCAATTCATCACGAAATTGTGTCCATAGATTAAGCAATTCACGCTGAACAAGTCCCACAAGAATGTGACTCGAGAGTTAACAAAACATTATCCAGCGACTCATTACTTAAACCATTCTTAATAAATGAAAGTTTATCTTCTCTATTCCTGGACGCAAAACCTAATGAACGACAAGTCTGGTTACAATTCCATCTAGCACATTTATAACATACTTGTAACATTTTCGCTCTTCGCCTCTTGGCGTAGTAGCTTTTCCCTAGACCAGGCATGTATTTTGCGAGATTAATGTCCGGCTCACCGGACAATCTCACCTTGGCTTCGATAAGCCATCGGATATCAGCAGGCACCTTTAGGAGCATCAACGCCCAAAGTCTAGTCATCCGTACTTTATAAATTTTAAACACAGCATTTTGAGGAAGTGAAGGAAAATATTTACGAAGGTTCGACAGAAAGATATCGGCATCCATTGAAGAAGAGAAAATGAGAGATATTACCGCTAATGCGATTGAGTTTGTTCTTCTCCCAGATATGCACGTTTCAAACCTTCGAGCAATGACTTCAGCTCCCGTTTTGATGTTTCCTCAATCTGTTGCACAAATGAATTCGAAGTACGGAATAATCAAATTAAACAAAACAAAGGAAAAGAAAAGAGCAGAAATGAAACTAAAGGCACATAAAAGAGATAACAACACGATAGCAAACAAAAGTAAAAAAAAACAAGTAAAAATATAAAAACAAATAAGACAGATGGCAAAGAGAATAAAACCTGGTCAATTTGATGGTCTACCGAAAGGAATCTCCTCGAGACACAAAAATTGATCATTATTCCTTATTTTATTTTTCTTTTCTTTTTTTTAATTTCTTTTTGCAAAAACATTGGGTTGCCTCCCAATAAGCGCTTGGTTTCACGTCCTCAGCCCGACGTTAGTTCCATCATGGGAGGATCCAATCTCCGCTGTGCTTCTCTAGTGGGCTTGGGTCCTTCTTCCAACAAGAATTGGTGCATGGATATGGCTGGGCCTTGGATGTTAGCAATCGTCCACCCAATAGCTATTTTGTGATCTATAAGTATTTGGACGAGTTTCTCTTCTTGTATTCGTGCAAGGCCCATTTCCATTGTAACTCGCAAAGTATCATTCTCACCCCAGAATCCATAATTCAAATGATCTGGAAGTGACTTAAGCTCCAAGGTATTGG
The DNA here is from genome assembly GCA_013180625.2 of Boswellia sacra. NCBI lineage: Eukaryota > Viridiplantae > Streptophyta > Magnoliopsida > Sapindales > Burseraceae > Boswellia > Boswellia sacra. The sequence goes on along the minus strand of SNVD02012395.1, from coordinate 40,623 downwards.
CTTTCATCACAGAAGGAAGAAGTTTCTCATTAGATAAAGGCAATTCAATGTACGAAACATCATACCTATTTGTGATTATAGCTATAGTCTCATCTAAGCATGCCATAGCTTCCTCCATTTCTTTGGACACTTGTATCAACCTTCCTGGTTCTTTGAAATTTTCTGTCCCTATGTGCTCACTAATAGCCATTTCCAATCCATCCTTGCGAGTTAACTCAAAATATTGTTGTGACAAAGAATCAATAATATCAACTGCAAAAACAGAATGCAAGTCACTAGGGTACCTCATTGCCTCGAAAATATTGAAACATATCACCTTGCCATCAAACTCTATGATGAGAGTGCCATCATGAACATCAATCTTGGTTCAACAGTTTTCGAGAATGGTCTCCCTAAAAGAATCGGTGTTGGATTAGGAGATGTCTCATCCTCTATTTCAAGAACATAAGAGTCTGCTGGGAATACCAATTGATTCACCTGCACAAGCACATCTTCCACAACTCTTTTGGTATATGCATTAAAACGATCAGCAATTTGAATGGTAATCCCAGTTTTCGCAAAAGGTCCAAGATTTAAAGAAGCATAAATAGAATATGGCATGACATTAATAAATGCTTCTAAATCTAACATAGCTCTTTCAAACTTGGTTTTACCAATGGTGCATGGAATGGTGATCGTACCTGGATTATTGCATTTCGGAGGAATTTTCCTTTGTAGTACAGCTGAAACATCTTCCCCCACACTTACTTTCTCATTTCTTTTTAACTTTCTTTTGCTGGTGCATAACTCCTTGAGACATTTTGTATAATGAGGTACTTGCTCGATAGCATCCAGAAGTGGTATATTTACCTCGATTTTGTGAGAAGCTTCCAGGATTTCTTGTTCTTGTTCCTCCTTCGACTTTGCAAATCTACTAGGAAAAAGTGAAGGAGAAACATATGAAGGAATGGGAATTATAGGATTTACCTGAGAAGTCAGTGTTTTGTTCATGGTGGAAGTGGTGTCATCTCCTTCATCAGTTTGTGATTTCTTTGGGAGGACATTTAATTGCTCTTCATTTTGCAAAGTTATCGCACAAGAATTCTCTATTGGATTGATCACCGTTTGACAAGATAATTCTTCTGAGCCTTGGCCCTCGAATTTGCTCATGCTAGTGGCCAATTGTCCCATTTGATTTGCCAGGTTTTGGATACTTGCCCCAGTTTCCTGCTGGAATTGCATTGTGTTAGTGGCAAGTGCATTAACAATATCCTGGAGTGACATACCTAAGTTTTCTGAAGCTGGTTGTGGTGCTGGTTGTGGCATTGGTGGTGGTTGCATTTGAAATGGTTGCTGCACTCTAGGTTGATTAAAACCTTGTGGCCGATTTGGTATGGCATGTGGGGCGATTGGTTGATGATTCCAGGACATTAAAATTAAGGGTGATCTCCATCCAGCATTGTAAGTGCTAGAGAAAGGATCATACCATTGCCTCGTTTGTCCTGGAAATCCACCCATGGCATTGGCTTGTTCCATATATTCTTCTTGTAAAGTTGGATACATGTCGATTGGATGCTCCATCGTAGAATATATCCCACATTCATAAGATTTTTGCATATCTCCTACAGCCATGTTTTCCACAAGAGAGGTTAGCTCAAAAAGTTGTTGGTCAATGTTCTGAGTGCTTACCTCATTTACACTCCAATGTAACTGTGGCTCAAATCGGCTACTAAATTGTTGAAAGTTTACTGCCATGTCTCCTAAACACAAACAATCAGAGAAGAAAAACAAAAAAAATACGAATCAACAATGAAAACAAAATAACAAATCGATTAGAAAATCAATCCTCGGCAACGGCGCCAAAACTTGATGCGTTCGAAACTAGCAAGTATACTAGTCGCACAAGTAATAAAGTGATGAGTAAGATATCGTTTCCACGAGGATTGATTCTAATTGAATTGTTATTTTCCAAGCCAACAGAACAAATGGGGGGTTTTGTTGAATTGATTAACTAAATGAAATAATAATGCAAATAAAGAATAACAAAACAGAAAGTTAATTTGAGTGAAAAATCAATGAGAGAAACCTGGTTAAGGGATCCTTCTCTGCCACAAGATATGGATTTGCGAATTAATCATAGAATTGTCATCCAATTACACCATTGAAATTATCAACCGTAGATAACAACAAGCTCTGTTATCCCAATCTTTCCTTACTTTGTTGTTAAATAAAACAGGCTCTTTATTTAATCTCTATCCATTAAACAACCTAGAACAAGCTCTCTAAATTTAATTCAATGGATGCATTACGATAAGAAAGATAGGTTGATCTAAGCAATAAACACACAAGCTCGGATTATTTAACTTAGGTTGTATTCTCCAATTGCAATCTCTGATCACAATTTTGCTACTAAGGATTAGAAATTCAAGACAATTACGGATCAAGATTTCTAGTCTAGCAATAGACACAACCAGATTATATTCAGTTGGCCATTCCAAATACAATCAGCAAGCAATCATAAGCATTAGATATGGGAAAATACAAGCAACTTCAATTAGAGAATTGGATAACAATTCCTTACACAATCAACTCACAAAACCATATCAGGGCTTTGAAATCACCCTCAACCAATTCAGATTCAGTTACACATGTTTAAGAACGTGGTACAAATACAATACAACATGGAGACATTCCAGAAAATGAAAGGGAAAAGGGAACTTAGCAAATTTGATGAAATCTCTTAGGATTTGTAGTTCTTCCTCTTTCCAAGCCTTCAATCTCCTTTAAGAACTCCAAGAGATGAGAGAAATCCAAAGATGCAGCCTCCTCCACATTCTCCCCTCTTCAAGTTATCAAAATAAAACCCTAAAATGTGTTTAAATACTCTGCTACAGTGACTTGCTACAGTGCCCCGTATTATACATGCTACAGTGACTTGTGGAATTATATTTCTATACATCTCACACTGTTTTGATTACAACTTTTGGTACACTGAATGGATTTATAAACCGTAAATTTCTCCAGAAAATAGACTTCGAGAGCTTTCCAACGGTATATAATATGTCATCGGGTTCATTGTATATCAATACAATTAAATCCGAGAAGATGGTTGACTAGCAGAGGTGAAAATGAAGGGTTTTACTCCATTTTTGTGCAAGTTGCTCCAAAACTCCTACAAACATCAAAACACACAAAAACATAAAAATACCACGGAATATAGCAAAGAAACATGGACGAATTGATATAAAAGTAATACGTAAATAGACACCTATCAGTAATTATTATAAAGAATCAGATCCCGTTACAGTTAGGAAAGCAAGCGCCATCCGAGAGTCTTCTCAGGACTTTTATCAAACACCTATTGTGCTAAGAACTTCTGGCCACCAAAGACCAAAACAGTCGTTACTAGGCTCTAATACCAATTTGTTGCGAAGAAGAGCGGCACACACACTCACAATTATCTTATCGCAGAATTAATCTAAGAGATCAAGCACACACCCAAACAAAGTAAAACAAAGAAAACATAGAAACACAAGGATTTATATTGGTTCAGACCACAATACTTGATCCTACGTCCAATTGCTAGTGACAATGAATTCACTATGGTGAAAAACAAAGAGATAGAAAAGATACAAGAGTTTACTAGGGACAACTAGAAGAAATTTAGCCTCTAACACTCCAAGAAGGCTACCAATCTCTCTAAACTCTAACCCTTTTTCTTTTCTCTCTTTTCCAACTCTCCTAGAACTCTTTTACATTGAAAAACACGTCCCTTATTTATAGTCCAAGCCTTGTAGGCCATTTATTTGCGTAACAAGAAATCCTATTTAGACTAGGAAACTAACCCGGGCTCCAGCACGACATTATTTGCGCGTTGTGCAAACTCTCTACCTAGAAAATCTGTAAACCCAGAATCCGTGCGGGAGCGTCAACTTTCTATCTTCACATGTATGATACTGCGTCTGACATAGATTTGTCGAGCCTACACCACTTTTCTGCTTGCACTACACAAGTTGAGTCACAGACTTCACAGTAATCAATTCAATTCAATTATGGAGGCAAAAGTTGAAACAATTATATGGGGCCAATGTCTAATGAACAAACTAAAATTGACATTTAAGACACCATTGTGTCATAGTCCACTTGGTGCGAAACTCCTTTGTCATGCCTAAAAAAAGATATGTTACATCAACATCTTATATGATGATGCTAATGGAAATTATAATGCTAGTATATTACAATTAGATTATTGGATTCATTAAAGAGATCACATTACAAGAAATTTTTACATATTTATCACTTTATATATTTTTTATTTGGCCTTTTTTTTTTAAAGTGAAAAACATTAATATGAAAGTCAAACCCATATTTTCTTCATACTTGTCACTCGTTGTTTTGACTATATTACATATTTCTCACATTTTTAGATAGTGACAAGTAATTAAGAAGTAATTAGGATACATATAAAAAGAAATAAAGTATTTAAACTTAGAAGAAATTATTAGGGGTGATTATGATAAATCATAATATATTAGAAATTCACGTAATTTTACTAAACTATTAAACAAAATAATTTTCAAAAACCTAACCTAAAACCTAACCCAAGCCGTCTCTCTCTCGTTCTCTCCAACGCCACAACACCTCCTCTGTGACTCGCCGGCTCCAGCAGCCCCGCGAGGCACCGACTCCAGCAGACCCGCAACTCGTCGACTCCAGCAGCCCCGCCTCGCATCGATAGTAGTAGCCCCTCAACTCGCTGACTTCAGCATCGCGCAGCGCCGACTCCAGCATCGCACACTCTAACAGCCCCGCGAGGCACCGACTCCACTAGCCCCACAACTCACTGACTCCATCAACCCTCAGAAAACATTGTTAGGTTATGCAAGTTGTGCAGGAATATGAATTGACATTGTTAGGTTTAAAAATAATGATATGTGTTGTATGTAGCCCATGTTAAAGCTCTATTGATTCCCCAATTTTTCTTTTGCTTGAATTGTCCAGGTCTGGCAAGCACTTTTGGTTGTTAGAGCTCTTGTGCTTCCACCAACAGATAACATTGAAACTTGGCTCAAGTTTGCTTCTCTTTGTCGAAAAAGTGGACGGATTAGTCAGGCTAGATCTACTCTAATTAAACTCTTGTAGGTCTGTACTCGTGCAGATTATATCTAATCTTGGAATTTTTGTTTTCTTGATTGCTTATTGAGTTTGTCTTGGATTGTTTTAGTATGATCCTGAATCATCTCCGGATAATGTACGGTATCATGGGCCTCTTCATGTAATGCTTGCATACTTAAAATATCAATGGTCACTTGGGGAGGATCTCAAGCAAAAGGAAGCATTTGCTAGGTTGCAGGTATAGCATATTTCTCTTTGGTTTTATAAGTACATAAACTCCTAAGTATTCGGTGTATTACCAAATTATAAATGTTAACACAAGATTACTGTTATTAAGAACCTCTTACTGCTAGCATTACCAAAGCTTTCTTGAATTCTTATCTTCTTGTTTTATATATATTCTTGCTAATGTCTTGCGTCATACATTTTCTTGTCCTCAATGATGTTATAGGAATTGGCTCTAGAGCTTTCAAGTGCCCAAGTTATTCATCCAGTAGCAGGGACTGGCTATACTAGTGGTATCGGTACAAATGTTCCACTCATTGCCCGTGTATATCTAAAGCTTGGAACTTGGCAATGGGCACTGTTTCTAGGATTAGATGATGACCCTATACAAGGTAGTTAAATACTAATAATAGGTTGTTTATTTGCATTGAAAATGTTTGTGATCTTCTCTTCTCTTGTTTTAGAAATTCTTGCTGCATTTGGAAAAGCCACTCAGTGTGCAAAAACATGGGCAAAAGCATGGCATACATGGGCATTATTCAATACGACAGTGATGTCTCATTATACTTTAAGAAGTTTCCCTGTGGTTGCCTCACAGTTTGTTGTTGCAGCAGCCACTAGATATTTTCATTCCATTGCATGTGCTACACACGCTAAAGGTGTTGATGATAGTTTGCAGGTAAATGATTTAATTAGATATAAAGGGCTATTCTGATTTCAAATCCAGAGCATAAAGCAATGAGTTTGCTTATTTTAATTGTTCAAACTTTTTCTTCATGATGGGCTTCAGTTACAAGTTTAGTATACCATCTGTTCTTTTAGTTCTTTCCTTAAATTTTTGGATTCCTTTCGACTTGTGGAGTGTTGGAGAAAGTTGCTGATGCTTTCCGAAGATGAAAAATGACCAAATCAAATGTCCAGTATTGTGGAAGATACTCTGTAAATAATTATTGTATCACTAATGTCGAGTATTAGGTGTTTAGGAAGATTGTATCCTAAAATATTCCTCTGCTATATATTTTATCTTGTAGCAGAAATTAATACATGGAGAAAAGATTAGAAAACATACTTTTTGGTCTTGGAGTATTTTGGCATTTCAAGGGACTAGAGAATGTATAAATTTTCTCAATCATTATATCTTGTTAATGCAGGCTTACCGTCGTGAATTGTTAGAGGCCTATGAATGCTGCATGAAATATAAGAGAACTGGAAAAGATGCTGAGCTTACTCACGTAATATTTTACTCAATTGGGAAAAGGTTGTTAGCTGGACATTTTATTTGGGCTACCTTGGAATAGGGACTTGGGTTTTTGAATTTATTGTGATGCAAAATCTTTTTGTTAGGTTTTGTTTCCCTTGAGGCCTATTTGTATGCGGAAAAAAGTTACACTCCTTTTATTCTATTAACACAGATAATGTTTGTTTATGCATATAGATACAAGCAAGTGTTGCTTTTTGGCATTGGCTTGTTAGTGTTAGAAATTCTTTGTGCCAATGCTATGGGCCTATGGCTACGAAACTCTTTGTCGTCCTTGTGGACTTCAATTCCAAGTACTTCTTTTGTAGGAAAATTTAATCTTTCAATCTCCTCATTTTTTTTTGTGCTCATCCTTAGTATTGGAAATTTCTCAACTTTATTGATGATGCTGCCTCGATACTGAGTTTATCATTGGGAACTTAAGAGTTTGATATGATTTTACCGACTTGGCACTTACGCTTTAGCTTTTTTCCAGTATGCTAAATATCTCAATACCTATTTCTAGTATGCTAAATATTTCCAGTATGCCTCGATACTGAGTTTATCATTGGGAACTTAGGAGTTTTATGAGAAATTTGTTTAATATGACAAATGATACATATTATAAATTTCTTAAATTTTTTAAAATACCTATTATATATATATATATATATATATATATATATATATATAAATTAATTTTTTTTAAATACTTGACAGCTAAAAACTGCCAAGTATATTTTTTTTAATTTTTAAATAGGATAACCCAGATTCCCAATCCGCATCACGCCTAGCGCTAGCTTGATTGGCCAAAGGTTTTACACACTGTAGAAGCATATAGTCCTCCTCACAACCTATCACAAAATTCTCGCAAATGCCCGTATTAAGTTACTAACAATACCGTCCCATCATCCGAATGTAAAATCAATTCACAAACAAACGAGTCCGACTCCGGTGACAGCCGCTGCTTTTTGTAACAGGCGATGACAAAAAGTTGTTTAAAACTTTTTGAGATGTAAAAAAAAATTGTAAAAAGCAGCGGCTGTAGCTAAATCCCAAACTTTAACTTACCAAATTTGAAAACATTTCACGTCCAACCACGCATGAAAGCATTCGCTAGGTCAGGGCAGCTATATTTGTCATGAAAGAAGCTGAGGCCTGAAAGAGACTACTGCATGGAAGAAATCAAGCAGAGAGCATAGACCACGGAGACTTAACAATACCTCCAAAACTGGCTTCCAAGTTTTAACATCACATCATACACTGCTATTAAGTCCCAATAAAATGTAAAGCATAGTATCCAAGCCTAATATTAAGCTGGCACAATTAGAGGAAAGCAAAAAGATTAAAAATAATAATAATAAAAAAGGTTTTCTGTTTATACTTAAAAGTATACATGAGAGACATTTACTAATTAGTTTTGAAAGCCTGGGGCCTTGTCTTGGCCTCCATGGGTCCTAGCATCATACTGCTTGGTATAAACACGATGCCTTCGCTCCCTTGCATAGATAACCCAGAATATTAGTGACAGCATCACAGCAGCAGATACCATTACTAAGCCAATGTAAATCCAGTTAGTGTAGCGCCGCAGACCAGGACAGTATTGTTTACTTATCTGTGTAAACGTATCACGCACAAAAGTGCAGTCCTGCAGATTTACCAAAAATGGACCATAGCGAACCAAAGCATAGCTTACATTAATAGCAGCTGTCATCTGATTGTATATGTCTGGGGTCAACCGGCCAGGAGTGCTACAAATCCCAGATGCTGAAACCTGACAAACATAGTTCTGATATACCTGTTTCAGAAAGAAGTAAAAGAATGTTTAGAATTTCAACATCTTCATTCAAATGCATTTGAGAAATACAGAGGGAACAGAGAAAATCCAAGAAATGAAGGATTTAATTTTATTGTTCATATTAGCCATATAAATTTCGAAGACTACTACTAATTAGTCTTAACATGAAAGTATCACCTAAATAAAGCCAGAAGCCAAAATCCTATGTTAAAACTGTCATTTTGAAGCTGGCAAACCATAATTTTGAACAGGATTTCCCTTGATGTTGAAACCTAATAAAGTTTTATTTATTAAAACCCCAGGCATCCTTCCCATATATTTGACATGCTCCATTGACATTACCTCTGTAGCGTTGGCCAACTCCACCTCCCCAGCTGCACATTGCCGTATTGTTAAATCTGGATTAAATGGTTTGCAAAGAATAGGCATCATTGGACCAGATTGATTATAATATACCATTCCAGCCTGTGGTGGGTAATTTTTGTTTGCAACATTTGTGACGATATTATCAATCACAGTCACAAGTTGTGTTGTGACATTCCTGGTTTGTAACAAGGTTTCTCTAGCAGTTGCATTATCCACACATGGAAGAATATCATCTAAAGCTGTATGGGCAGTTGGGTTCATGACCCACTCATCCATTGAAACACATGTATCTGCAACAACACTAGCAGAAATAGAAAAATGAATTTAGGCTTGGGAATGACATGATTCATAAACAAGATAGTAAAAAGTTGAGTTACCACATATATTACTATAATAATATCCAAACTAAATCTAGATAACAAGTCAGACATTTCAAATGCAAGACAGAACATTCCAACTCTGAGGCACATGATACAAACACATGCACTTGTGACCGTGTCTGCATAAGAAAGACAATTTAAAATTTAAGACACTGCATGTAATTTGAACCATATCAAAACAATATTTGCTTCTGTAACTGAAGAATTAACAAGAAAGAGGGCTACTTTTCACACTAAATGAGAATTGACATTTGACTTTAACATGAAGCTACAATTTGATTCAAGATCCTAATGGAAGCTTCAAGCTTAAATTCATGATATTCCTTTACGGTATTTATAATAATTTCTTGAAAGCGAGGATCCTCATCCTTTCTGCTGGTTGACAATAAATAAACATACAATCAACTGCATATTCTTCATACATTATCCTCTCAGTAAAGGCATGTTATCACAATATATTCAGGTTTAAGAAGCACAGTGGTGACACTTCAATCTTGTGTCAGTGTCTATAAAAAGAGAGAATAAGAAGAAGAAACAGAAAAAGACTTAAATAATATAGCACATAATCTAATAGTTTCTTGTTAAAAATATGGTACTAGATAAGGTTAAACAGGTTGAGACAACAAAAATATAATTGCTTTTCCAGCAAGGAAACCCATGCACTAAATCATACAGATAATTTATCCACTGGTCTTGAACTTATGTAGACCAAATATATTAAATTTAAACCACTATGGAAACACAAAAATGTGTCTTGGTGTACCTGGTAAAAAACCAGTTGAACCACTCAATAAAACCAGCAATTCTGTTGAAATAATGTTTTTCAACACATTTTTAATTGTCCATTACCGTGAAAGACTAAGGTTCAAAAATTGAATTCTAATTGAAAGACAAAAACAAATTGGTTTGACATGAAATAGTTAACACAAAAAGAGGACAAAAGGTCTTACTTATGGAGAAGAAGAAATATGCCACACAAAATAAATGTGCCCGCAACAAGAATCCACCCAAGGACCACCAGGCTGCAGTAACAATTATACAAGTTTTCATTGAAAGCAGTAGAAATATCCAAAGCTCTATTGCTTTTGAAATCAAACGATTTACATAGTGTATAAAAAGAAAATAAGATTTCACTTACAAGTATACAAGACATTGCAATCCAAGTATGGAGAACACTTCAACAATCACAACAAGAACACCATAAATTAATCAGACTAAATTGTTGTAGACTAAAAACTTGAGAGTTTCACCTAAATATCCCAGAGAAAAAAAGGACTTACAAAATCCAAGAAATGCCAGAAAAAGCATTACAGCTGCAACAATGATAAGAGACAGTCTCCTGCAGCATTAAAGAACCAAGATATAAGTTTGCTTATCAAAATTCCTCATTTCCTGTAATCACCAGATGCTGAATTTTTTCTTACTTACACGCTATCCAATCCATCCCTTATCTCTTTTGAATTCTTCTCAGTCTCATAAGAAAGAGTGCTAGCAGAAGAGTTTATCTTTTTATCAATATTGTCAATCCCACTCTGAACATCTGCTGGCAGAGAAACCGAATTTACTCCAATCCTCTTAGCTGCAGAAAGATAATTTGAAACATTCTTGAGGTTTTCGCCAGTAGTATTGGCTTGTTTCAAAACATAATCAAGAGTATCCAACGTATTGCTGTGAAACTTCCCTTGGCCAGTGTATAGAACAATGCATCCAACACTGAAAATTGCAAACGAGAACAGCAACATTGAGCATGTTACATTACATTTCCGGTAACAAGAACATAGTAAACAACAAATACAAGGGAGGATGAAAGAATTACATTGCAGCAATGGTGAAGAATATAAGGAATATAAGCGAGAGAGCGTAGCATGTTCGAGAATAACCATAGGGCTCTCGTCGGCAACAGCAATAACAGAGGCATATGAAGCACAAACACAACCCAAACGCTACAAACCAGATTCCAGCAATGATAAAGAATGGTGCTGCAGTAAAACCAACAGACTGCACGGGAAACAGTAATCAGACTCACAAGAAACAATCAATTGATCAAAACAAATTACCATGAAAATCAACAATCTACAAGGAAAAAAAAAATGAAAAATGACTTGGATAACAAAAAGACAAAAAATCGATAAAAATTCCAAACCCCAACCCAGAATCGAATTCTTGAAAAGACATTATATATAATTAAACGTTAAATAATAACAAAATCTAAAATTGTTGGACTCACACTTCACAGAAGAAGATAACAACCCATTAGATAATACAGGTTAAATTCATCATAAGACATCAAAACTACAATAAAAAACAGTTAAAAAAATTAACGTTGTAATATAATTGATTTAGGCATAGAAATGGACTATAAAAACATCGTAACACCGAAGAACAAAATTAAAAAAAAAAAAAAAGAAAACCAATAAAAATAATAAAGGTGATGCAGACAGCAGGGCAACTCCAGAGAATTCAGAAGCCAGGTCAAAAATTCATAAAAATTATTAAAAAAACAAAAGACAACAAACCATGAAAACAAAAAAAGGCCCATTTGGAGAAATGTGGCATAAAAGCATATAAGAAACAAGTACAAGAGATAAAATGAAAATAGAAGAACTCACAGCCCAGTAGTGTTGGTTGCTGATATTCCATCCACCAGTGTATTTGTTAAAATTATCAAGAGGGTCTCTCCTCTGAGTTCTCTTCTCAGCCAAAATCAAAGTAGAGTTCTGCGTTGTTGTTTCTTCTGCAAGAGACCTCCTTATCTCCCATGGAGACGGCACCACCACCACCTCATCTAACTCTCTCTCTACACAACCCACAAAACAAAAAATAAACTTCCACACATAAAAACACAAAGTTGGTCAGATAGAAAGCAACAAATCTTAAAACAAAAAATACCCGTAATGCGAAGAACGGTGTGGAAATGAGAGAGGGAGGACGCATTGGTTTGAAATATTGTGAAGAGAAAAAGAGAAAGAAAAACAAGAATAAAAGGATAAGGTGGGTTTGATCCGAAACATAACCACATGTTCCTGTTTGATACTGTTTCTGGTTTTTTCTTCTCTTCCTCTTCAGATTTTTTTTGATGGAGAGAGAGAGAATGAGAAGTGTTTGTGTTGTGTTTGCATCGTCTGTCCGAATAACAACCATGCTATGGCATTTACTAGATTCTATTTATGGAGCCGTGGCCTTTGCTTACGCAATTTTTCCTTGTTATTACATTTACATGGCCCTGCTCTTCCTTTTACCATTGTACCCTTCCCTTCTTTTCTTTTAGGTGCCTTGCTTTTTATTTAGCCTTCTCCTCTAACCCCAACTCTTGCTTTTGTTTTCGGGAAGATTTTGGATTGTTTTCAAAGCTGCTTTTCTTTTAAACGACCCTTTTTTGGATTGTATTATAAGCCCTTTTTGTGCGTTTTCTTAGGTGACTTAGTGAACAATAATATAGATAGATTTTTAGTAGAAGGGGGAATTGCTATAACAACTTTGTAAAATCTTTATATTAAAAATTTAATTAGAAAACATAAAAGAATATATGTCTTTTCAAACAATTTATTTGATTGGATTAAAAATGATATTGTTATGCCTAACATGCTTTCCCTAGAGATTAAATTATTAACCATTTGTCTAAGAATGCATGGAATAACTTAATTGAATTTCAATATGTTTATTACTTGAAATCGGATTTGGTCAGGTTATAAAAATAATATTAAAATTTTGTTAAAACTTAAAAAATATTTTTTTAATTTGATTATTTTGTGGTATTGCTTTTACCAAAGTTTTAATGATAAGAAAAGTAAAATACATAAAAGATTTGTTAAAAAATAATTAGTATCAAATCTTTATCTTTGTGAAATTAATGAAAGATAATCATGTGTTATGTTGGACAACTTTTTCTTTTTCTGTCGTTGCATGACAATTATAACCTTAATTATTACTCTTTCCTGGAAAAAATTATTCTTGTATAGAAATAGAAGAGAATTAAACCAAACCCATGTGCAAAGCAACAACTTACTATTATTAAACAAGGAGATTTTGACAAGGTCGTGTTTGGGAGTCGCCAAAAACCGGAACAAATTAGAAGGGTAGTCATGTATTTTGAAAATTAACAAAGGAGAAGAAAGTAAGAGCAAAAAGAATTGTAGACATTATTAAAGTTGTTTGATGTAGGAGTGGAAAGGGTGCTATGGTCAATCAACAACTTCAAGACTACGAAACACGTTAGGAAATTGATGGTTGATATGAGGAGATATCAGAAGAAATAAATAAACAAATAAATAATAATAAAAAAAAAGCGTCGAATCATGCAACAAACAAACCCTTAACTTCACAAAGATGTGATTAACCGCGTCGCCGAGTAGGTGTCACTCTTAGATGGGCCACTTGTTAAAACTTGGCAACACAGCATTGATTTTGATTTTGATTTTGCTAAGTACATGACAAGATAGATAATGTATGTAATAATTTTAAATTAAATTAAAGATTTTCCAGTTGTCAATCATTCTTTTGGCAGCAGGTGGCGATTGCATTATCCCCAGTTTCCAATATTCGATTATGTTGGCTTTTATTTATTGATATTATGTGCTCATGAGGCCGCGTTGTGTTGTGTAAGTTTCCTTGCGATTGCATGCCGAGTCCTTTGGGTAATTATTTATGGATTGGCGTACCATAACTGGTTACTTTTTTTTATTTTTTTTTTCAATTAAGGTGGGGTTATTCAGGGAGAGTTTGATCACAAGTTTACTTTATTTATTTATTATTAGGTGTTTATATCAAAATATCTCTCTCTCTCTCTCTCTCTCTCTATAACTTTCTTTTTCTCTAAATTTAAAATAAATCTGTGCTAGTACATATATACTACTTGTTTCTCAAAATTTAGCTTGATCTGAATATTAGACAAAATATTCAAAATAAAAAGGTTATTTCATTGTTAGTCCGTAGCAATTGAAAAAAAAATATATGCACTTTTTTTTTGTTATTTTTTTTTTGAATGTTAATCATAATATAAGTATAAAATATCAATTTCAAAGAGATCTTGAAAGAGACAGTAAGATTTATTATTTAAGAAAAAAATAGATAAAATATATATGAAACATGAGATATATTTAACACATATTTACTGTTAATTATTTTTAAATAAATTAAATTTTTATTTTTATTTTTAATAAAGATAGGGCCTAAATAAATATTTATAGTGGCCCGATAACAAACCTTTTAATTACCAAGGTGAGTGATCATGAAAGAGTCCTCATTTTGTGAAACGGTACAGTGCTAGCTTGTTGTTAGCTCAATAACAATTACCTAACATGGTGGCCAAGATGAAAATACGTACCGCAGATAGATTTATATTTCCATGATCAAAAGAAATTAAAGAAACGTTGGAAATTAATAATTTGATGCGTCATGATTCTCTGCTCATTATCGAGTATACATAACCAATGGCGATCGATCGATGATATTACTTGATTGAGCCTTAGAATTAGAAAGCTCACACAATTGACCGTGGCATGAATATTAATTTCGTAGTGAAGAATGATTAAAGATATATGTATATACATTGACAGATAACGTGATGGAGATCATTAATATGAAAAATTTTATATAGCGGAAAAAGACAAGCTAGCTAACTACGTGTGGTTTCTTCTTAAAAGGGAAGAGAGTTGACAAATGAACCTGATCGGCTGCTCAAGCAACGAAGGATTGCACCTTATTTATTAATTAATTTGTTGATATTGACCGAATCCAATTAATAATAGAGATTTTTACGCATCATTAATTACAGCGATAATTAAAAATATATTTTTAAATCTTAATCTATTTTTAATTAATAAAAAAATAATTATATATTTTTAACCAACCACATCATCCTTCGTATCCTTACAATAAAAATCTACCGCTAAACCCAATAAAAAGTTTGGAAATATATTTTTACCGTTATATATAATTAATAAATTTTAATCAAACAAAAAACAAAACTCTTAACTTTTTTTTTTTTAATTCTTCATTGTCTCCGCTTTTCTCTCCGCTTCCCCGCCGTTTCAGTACTTCGATTCCTCTTCACTAATCAAAATTAAAAAACAAAAAACTCTAACTTCCCAATCTCCCAAAATCGATTCAACGTTTATTTCAACAAATACAAAACCTAATACCCAAATCACCTTTCTATATGTTGGCTTGGTTCAGCCCGCATGGTGGTGATGTGTCGTTGGCCATGGTTGTGCTCGGTGGTTGTGATGGTGGTGGAGGTGCTTGTTGATGGCGGCTTTTGACGATGGTTGGTAATGGCAACGGTTGATGGTGGCTATTGGTGGTTCTTTAGACATGGAGAGGCGTGCTTGGATTGCTTGGCAATGGAATTACTGGAGGGTGGAGGATGATGATCAACTGAGTTGGATGTTGCTTCTAATCTCTTCTGCGTTGCTGTGGACGAACAACCAAAGTTTGCTGGTATGTTTTTTTTTTCTTTGTTCTGATTGATTTCTTTTTTAGTTAATAGAATTGAGATGTGGGTGCTTTGGGAGGGTGGAGTGAGTGGCGTCAGCGGGTGTTTTGGGATGGTGGTGTGTGGCGTGATTGGCTGTGTGGTGATGGATGTTGCCTCTTTTTTTTTTTTTTTTAAATAGTTCATTTTTTATTTTAATTAGTTAAATAATTTTGAATTGTAATGTTAATTTTTTTATTTGAAATGTTGATATTATCCTTTTTTGTTAGTCTATTTTTTAACAGAAAATATTAAATAATAATTTTAATATAATTTTAAGAATGTGATCGGTTGAAAACCTAAAATTATAATCTCGTTAAAATAGATCAAAGGTATTTTTGAAAATTATGCCTATACTACTTTACTTTGCTACAACCACCACCATTGTTTAATATATGGTTCAGGAGTAGTACTCTTCTTCCATTTGCTTGCATCATGTATATAGTATAAAGATCATTGTAAAGAGAATTGATTAGGGTCTGAAGTGGGCAAGACCTTGCCGTCACTCTATATATATATACATACAGCGACTGAGCTAGAAACTTTACACCCTGTTCTTCTATGAATCCAAATCCTATTTTCTGTGCTGCACATTTTTTAATACAATTTACATTCAATTTCAACCACATATTCTTTTCAAAATTCAAAATAATTCAAAATCAACCACATTTTCTTAAATTTAATTGAAAACAAAAATACTAGATTCATAAAATAACACACCCTTAAAGTGTGAGAGGGTAACATTGACTTATAATTAAATAATAATAATTTAATAAAAAATTATATTTATATAAATTTATAAATATATTTAATAATTTATAATTATATAATATAAAAATATTTCTATTTTAAGGATGAGTTGTAAGATAATATTATTATATTGCAGCTAATTATTCAATTTTGATTACCAATTATAATTTTCATATATGATCTTATAGCTGATTATTTAAAAATTTTTTAATTAAAATGTCAATTCTAAGACTAAAATCATAAATGGATAAGCACTATAATTGATATATAGTATAATCTTTTATTTTTAATCGATAAATATATTTAATAATTATACAATTATATAATATAGACTACTTTTAATAGTGAGCAAGAGAAATTAGTAAATATGAGATATAATAGAGAAAGAACATTATATAATGAATTTAGATTCAAAGACATTTAAAGAATATATAAACGCATAAGGAAGGACATAATAATAATATACATGATATATATATATATATATATATATATATATATATATATAAATATAAATATATATATCATGTATATACCGTGTCTCTGTGTGTGTGTGTGTGTGGGCATGCACGTACACGTGTGAGTGTGTGTGTAAAGATGAGCTGAAGCCCTATGATTTAACAAAAGCCTTTTGCGTTGCTTTTGCGTTTGGACCTCACTAGCTAAAAATCATGTTGAATTATATATGATTTCATATAAAATATATTTAAATTTGTTTGAGCCAATTCTCCCAAATGCATATGGTGGTTACTTCATACTCTAGAATTATATATATATGTACGTGCATACACATATACACACACAAAAAATCTTTTGACACAATCTATTGACACCAAGTCTTAACCATTGAACTCACAGAATTCAATGGTTGGTATTAAAATTTAAAAAATTTGTATTTACTATTGCCAACTCATCACCTTTTTAGAATTATTGAGATCAAAAGACTAAACATTTGTGTTTAGTTTTGTGTTAAAAGATACATTATATGGAGGGGCAGGATCAGCAATCCTGAGGGGTGTCAATTCGTGTTACGTGTGTCGACCCATTTAATTATTTGTATCGAGACATTAAATATATGTTTGACACGGTTATTAAACGTGTCACCCACGTGTTGTAATCATGTCATATTTAATTAACATAATATACTTAATTATTTAACTTAATTATGCATATCATATCATATTCTATATATTTATGTCAATTAAAATAATTTTCACAATACAAACAATTGTTAATTTTAAAAAATTATTAAAATCATCATAATTTACTATTATGTAAATTAATTTACTTTATAATATAAAATTTTCAGTTTTGTAATATATATTTGTAAGTAGGCAAAAATTTATATATTTGTAACTATTCATGTCATTAAACAGGTTGGGGTATTGAGCACCATTAACACAAATTCGATCCATTTATTAATCATGTGTCGTGTTCATGTCATATTCTTTGTCGTATTCTCGTGTCGTGGCCCAAATTGCCACCCCTACCGATCCCTCAAAATTATATTTTTTTTGAGAAAAATTCAAAAAATGACCCAATTTAAGAGACTTGATTGAAAATGACCCACTCCTGTAAAATTTTGATGCTATGGCCTTTGTGTCGTGAAATTACTTCACTGCCCTCGAGAATTTAATTAATCAAACAAGCTATTATTTTTCTCTTCCCTCCACACAAGATAACCATCAACTAGCATTTGAACACCAAGTATTAAAACCGATCAACAAACTATTTGTATCCATTTTTTTTAGTTACCAATTTAATGTAAAAACTGAAATGAGGGCCTATTTGTTGTTTTAGAAGTGTTTACAAGAGAAGGAAGGAGACAGAGAGAGAGAGAGAGATTTCATCAAACTGAGAGAGAGAGACTCCACTGATGAATGAAAACCCATTAACATAACAAAACTGGTAAGTATTTCAACTCTTTGGTTGCATATTTCCATTTATTTTTGTTGCTTATTTGATGCAAATGGTAGTTTGTATGGATTGTAGGGTTTGAATATAGTATGAGCTCTAATTTTGAATTTTTGATATTTTAAAATTTGAACTTGAAATTAAGGATTTTGACTTGTTTTGTGAATTGAATACAAGTTATTTGTGGATTATTTGTTGTTATTGATGTTTTTGTATGAATTATATGGAGTTTTTATGGTGAAAATGGTTATTCGGAGGTCCATGAACCGAGGTTGAAGAAAACGCTCGACAATAGATAAAATACAGATGTCGAGTGTTTTATTTAGAGGTCCATAAACCGAGGTTGAAGAAAACGCTCGATAATAGATAAAATACAGATGTCGAGTGTCAAAACACTCTATATCTGTATTTTATCTATTGTCGAGCATCAAGTGTTAAACTCAATGACCTAAAAACCAAGGGTCATTGAATGTCGATCACATTGAAATCGATAGTCGGATGTTCGCTTGTTTATCGTTTCAAGAATCCAACATGCGACATCTCTGACACTCGACATTTGTTTGCTATGTTGTGTGTCGGTCATCTCATGTGTTGGATCCTTGAATCCAACAATAGACCATGTCGGTTACTTGACTTTCATTTTTCAAGTGTCGAGCTTGTCAGATTCACTTTTTTGTCGAGCTCTGTCAAGCCACTTGGTAGAATCATATTTTTTCCCACTTTTTTTTAACAATTTTTTATATCTTAATGTTCTTTGTGCTGTTTTATGAAGGTTAGAACATGGCAAACAAGCATGGGCTTATGTTTAACCTCAAGACTTTATGTGATTTTCACTACCATTTTGTAATAGCAAATTTGGTAAGCTTGGAATGTATACGGTGGGTTAGGGACAAGCTAACTAAGCAACAACAAGATGTTTCACGTACTTGTTTTGGCTACTTCTTAAACATCCGTAACCTAACATTTTCGTCTCACTTAGTTCACAACATACTATTGAGAGAGGTAGAGACTGTTGGGTTTGATAACAAAATGTGGTTTCTTGTACAAGCTATAATGGACTCTCATATACTTGTTTTCCAATTAAGTTTTACTTCACCATTGTTGTCATCCTCTTAAGGAGGGTCATTCATTTTTCAGCATACAAGTTTGGCTTGATGATCAGCCTCAAGTTTGCTTCAGAGTTGTCGAGCGCTCCTGCTAATGTTGGTAAGTGTAGATTGAGGGATCGTTACTTTAGGGGCAAGCAAGTTAAATCGAACAAGTTTTATGAGATGCTTAGAGAATTAAATATGAAGGACATGCCAGGTGAAGATGTAGTGAAGGTAGCCATGTACTATGTGCTTGAGCTTTTTTTTCTTAGACGAGATAGGCGTACGTACATTTCAATGAAATGGTTGAGTCGTGGACACATTGGAGAGGTTCAATGAATACCCTTAGGAGACTGAGTCCTACAAAAAGACTATCACTAACATGAAAAAAGCTTTGGATAGTAGGTTAAAAAATTATAAGAAGAGGAAGAGACAAAAGAGGCTCATGACATGGAGAAGTACAATTTAGGCGGTTGCCCCTACACAATATAGGTACATTTACATGTCTTCAAACATTATTCTAACATCTTATGTTATTTCTTCAATGATGGATACCAATATTAAATTGTCATTTTTGTTTGACAGATTTGGCTATAAGAGATTGTGCCTTATATTGGCTCTACATATAATAGCTAACGGAGACTTCACAAACATGATTTTGAGGATGTTGAAATGGAAGTCATTGAAGATGCTTAGTGAAAAAATGCTTGAACAAGATTTTTTAAGCATTTTTTATACATGAAGAGGGTAGTAAGTTCTTAACCCATTACTTTGCATAAGTTGGCTACATGTGTAAATGACCTGAGCATATTTGATTCTGCAGGCACATCCCCCATATTATTTTGGAGTCCACGGATGCCGAGGCACTGACAGATTAGTGTATTATGTTGGAATGAGTAGTTGGGAGGTAGAGGGGACACAATGTTCATTGCGCATTGACTGAGAATGCTCGTTAGAAAAGAAGGAGATAGTTGAGGTGTTCAAATTGAGGACCTGGTTGGTCAAGATGATGAAGTAGTTCAGTTAGATGAACCAAGAGTAGGCCAGCAGGGTGATGCAATTGTACCATGTTTGATAGCCACAACTTCTAGTATTCTAAAGCCGACTCCCCTGTCCAAGCCTTTCGTATTCGAGGATGTTCCCTAGGCAGAGGACATTAGAAAGATCCACTCTTTGATTCGTGGGCCATCTCCTCCACGACGTGCCACATTCTTTTCTAAGGTATAAGGTCAAGATTCACGTAATATCCGTTTTACACGCCCATTGTACTGTGTTTATTCCATACAAACATTTTACACATTGATAGAAGAGGCACTTATCCATGATGACTTCTAGGCGACTCTAATCCGTGAGTTGATTTGCTGTGGGAGGAGGTGAAATTGCTATGGGAAGACAATAAGGACATGAAGGCTAAGATTACACGCGGTGCAGTTTCCATATTGGGCGATCACCTCAGCTATGCAAAATGGTACAGATTCTTGTCTTTTTATGTAATTATGAATTTCATTTAAGTAAATGGTGTCGATCTAATGACGCAGTATGTTTGCATTATTTCTCTATGTTAGGATGAGGATGAAGCCAACAAGGATGCACCATTAAAAGACGACACAAACTTTGACTTGTTGTAGGATAGCGTTCAAGTCCTCAACGTTGCACCCTTTGGTTTTGTTTTTCTTCTAGGCAGACAATTGTTCTCTAGAAAGCATAAGAAGAGCCCATTTGTTAGGCTTCTCGGGAGAAAGAGACAAAAGGTCTAAACAAAAATCGATCCACACCCATCACTCTATGAACATATGTAGCCACCTCTCCTACATGATGTAGTAACTCAATGAACGACTATAGCTCATATATCATTTATTACCACTGGATTGGATCACATTGTTCTCCTGGATCTATAAAATCGAGTGTCATTGTTCAACCCTCCAACCCCAGTATCAATCGATGGGGCTAGAAGTTTTGATAGCTAAATGAAAGACGGTTCAGGCTATATTGACTTGAATGTGATGGATGCAAATCGTGACTTCTTCAAATTAATTACTACGCTAATGGAGTGGCTTGGATTAGAGGTATGCGTATGTCCATTCCATAATAACCTACATGATATGTTAATACATCCAATAGCTAACATTACATCCTGTGTAGCACATTGTCGCTTACCTTTGGATGTTTCGACACAAAGCAAGCGTCCTCGATTTGGACATTGTCGAGAAGTCAACCTTCTTAGACATAACTTTCTAGGTAATTTATTTTGCATACACCATTTATAAAATATCAATTATGCAACATCAAGGAGCAAACAATAATTGCCATGATTCAGGGTAAGGTGCAAGGGTTATAGGCATGTCATGAGGGTAATTTGGACACTATAGTAAAGAAGAATGAGCCAAAGCTTGTGATGTATATGCCAGGCGAGAGCCCACATAGGTAATACACCAATTTGCACATTGTTTATTTCTTTGCCTTATTATGTATACCTATGTAGTTTAATTTATTTTCCATGCCTCACATTGTGTTCTCTTTTGGAAACTAGTTGTATGTATTGATGAACCTTGAGGGATAGCATTGGGTTGTAGCCCATGTGGATTTGAATCGCCGAACCATTGTCATATATGACTCCTACATCGTGAACACATTGTTTGAAATGGTTAAGGATATATGTCATTGTTTGGCAAACATCATCCCACAATCGATGACATTTGGGATTGTCGATTACCCCACAACCCCATTTGATGCTGAATGGGTTGAGGATACATCCGAGGTCCTGTAATAAGATGCTGGTGGAGGTGCATGTGGAGTGTATTATGTGAAATTCATGAAGTACCTAGAAGGAGATGTTCTATTTAGCAACATCAAAGCATTCGCCAAGGATAACTTATGGTGGAGGATGGTGATACACTATTGGAGTCACAGGGTACAACATTGGTAGGCTGCAGATGCCTATGACTCATATAGGAACTCTATGAGGACAGCAGAGTTGTCTCACTCTAGACGGACTTGTGATGACTTTGTTCCATCCTTGCTTGCTAATGTGATGGCCATTATTATTTTTTTGTTGCAATCCTCAGAGCATGCATGTTACCATTGATGTCAGGAGCACTGGAAACATCATTTTTGGTAATTGTAAATAATCACCTATGCCACTTTTTGTGTATATCTTTAATGTGTGCTCATTTGTATTTTGCATTGAAGTTTTAAGTTAATATGAATACATGTAATACATAATGAACACATAAAAAGCAATAACACATAAGTTAAAGTAAGTGCAAGTAACAACAAAATTATAAAGCAAGTGCGATAGTAACACATGTAATACATAATAAATACATAAAAAGTAACAACACGTAAGTTAAAGCAAGTGCAATTAATAACACAATTACAAGTACATCGATAACGTTAAGTTGATTAACTTAGACACTCTTATTCTACCCAAAAAAAGTACAATTAATATAAAAATTGTTAGATGTTCTATAAAAATACAACGAAACCAACAACTGCAAAGCAAACAAAAGTGCACAACATAGAAAAGGGATCATCATTTTTTGTTATGCCTTCTTATGATGGCAACGTCGAGAGGAACTGGATTGTGAAATGTTTGCTGATTATGACCTATACTCTCGCAACGTCCAAAACTAAAATCTTTGACTCGCCCACGAACGGGATTCTATTCCTCCTTGGTCATCTAGTTAGTCTCCTCATAACTTGGCAGTAGGACAACCTTACTGCTAACCTACTCAGGTATCACCTAATCGTCACTCTCTCCAATAGGTACAACAAGAAGTGCATATGCATGCAGAAAACTTTCATTTATATACTAGTGGCCACAGTAATCATGACATGTCAATAGGCTTATATGTTTACAAACTGCTAATTCATAAGCACAAAGGAGTTAATCAATATCAAACATGCAACATGTGCAAGTCTTAGCATGCATGTCAACAACATTTACATGATCGTTGTCGTTCATCTCATCCATTATATGAGAGATTCCACAAACTCTTATTCGATCGCCCTCTTTCAGACAGTCTTCCATCAACTAGTCCGCCCTAGGTGTTAAGTGTAATTTTGAGTTTAGTGTAATTTTAAGTTTACATATATCTCCTGGCATATGCAAAACCAATCTTGTAGATTGGCTCGAAAGTGATCAACAATAGCATAATGGGGAGGAAACGTGTGTGTCTCAAGTAGTTGTTCATCGACTTCACTATATTAGTTCTCATTATGTTATCTTTGACCAGGAAACTATGAATGTGCCCATTTTTCAATGCCAACCTCTAGAAGATACATTACTGCTGCTGGTCTGTTGGACTCTATGGGACGCATGTGGTAGTTGAAATCACTATTATGGTACGTCCTCGCTGCTTTCATGAAAATCCCCAACAAAGTGGTATCCTTGAACCTTGGCCTCAAGTTCCCCTTCAGATGTTGAGTGCACAAGCCATAGACTGCATTACGAAAGACCTCATCAATAGCATGATCTATAATAGGATGATAGTAAAAAATGAAAGCTGAATCCTGAACATCTTGCACAACATGGTCATGTAGCTAGGTGAAAACCACCTCAAAGAGTCATCATTTTCAAAATGCCTGACCTAGAATACAAGTGGATAAATCTGTGTATTGTCTTTGATACATAAGGCTAAGAACATGGTACCTTTATATTTTCCTTTTAGGAAAGAATCGTCTACTGTAATGATGGGCCTGATAGTGGTAGCAAAACTAGCAGTAGAAGCCCCCAAACTCATTAAAAAAATACTTGAAGTGATCATTGTTGTCTATTTCTAACCTTGTTATGGTCCCGTGGTTTGTTTTCACAACCATGTAAGCATATTGAGGGACAAGACTGAACGATTCCTCATGTGAACCCTGAAGTGCTTTCAAAGCATACTTTTTTGCTCACCGTGCCTCGTCATATGTGATGCTCACCCCTAAAGATTCTTGGACATCCTACGTAATGTCTTGAGGGTAGTATATTCATGATGCAGTTACGAATTTGCTTTTTACGTATTTCCTAATAACATCTATAGGAGCTTATTTATGAGATAGGTGTAACCCAACCCCAAAACATCTGTGTTCTTTCTAACTTGCCAAAAATGATAATTTGCCACCTTAATGCCCATAGTCACCACTTACAAGCTTGAGCCAAACATACAACCTCAAACCTTGTTGTGTTAGACATTTAATCTTAAATTGGAAGTTATGCTGTGATGCCATGTTTGATAACTTATCTCGAAGCTTAGCCTTATTATTAAACATCCGACCAACCACAACTTGAATTCCATCAACTATGAAGGATGAAACATCTTCATTTGTAGAAGACGGATGCATGATATAAGGCATCCACCTAAATATGTCTACCCTACGTGGGTCATTCTGAAGTCCATTGTTCACGAATAGTTCTTCCCTATTTGTTTGAGAAGGAAGAGGAGGAGTAGTCTGAATTGAAGTAGGAAAGGTCAAAGGCATAGTCTGGGTCAAATCATTAACATCTTTAGTGCAACCATAATTGGGATTGTCTAAGTCATCAGCCAAAACATTATTCAAACCTTCATTTAACTCCACATATAAACCTTAATTCAAATCTTGGCAAACAACATCTGCGTCATCGTTAACATTGTGATCAACGCGTTATCATCATCATCATCATCATTACTACCATAACCATCACCAACATTAACACCATCACCATCACCTCCAAGATTACCAAAACTCTCAAATTCTTTAATGTTGTCAATGGTGTACTAACCTCAAAGGTAATAGCAATGATTAGTTCAAATCTACACCACATAAAGCTCCAACTAGTTGATTCCCTGCAAGCCTAGAAGGCACGTCAAAGTCAAGTCGACTTCATTGCATTACAATTGGCCTCAAATAGGAGTTGATTTACTTAATTGGTTACTTTCACTAACTTATTAAAACAAAGATAGATTGGAAGAACTTCTTCTTTTTGTTGATGTAGGGTATCGTGACCTTGTTGTTTCCTTATACCTATCTTCAACTCCAACAGGTAGTGGTGTATATTATTGCTAGTCGTCCAAATTATGTTGAATAAAAGAACAAACATCTTTGTCACTAACAATGGGAGTTGGCACTAGTAAAGGACCCTTGCAAGAGAATTGTATAACTAAACTTATATTCTTCTTACTTAAATCCCAACCCAATTTAGTACATATAAATTCCACCAACTCATTGCATGTTATACACCTCGGAGTTATTAACGGCCTTGACATCGCATAGTAAGCATTGAAACATTGCTTATGGTTTAGAGACCCGATGATGATAACCAGAGACAATAAATCAGAAGTCTTTTCTAGACTAGCAATGACAACGAGAATCAAACACCAAGAATGAGATAGGAAAGCCAAATAGGCTCAAAATCAGAGCGTTACTAGTACAGAGGGGTTGAGACCCTAGGAATCATATCCGTCTGACACACACACAGATCAACCTTCATGGTAAGGTCACTGTGGGGTTGGAAGAGGGCAGGAGGGCCCCTCCCAAAGGCTCGGGGGCTAAATAATGTGTGTTGATGTGAAAACCTAGAATTAGGATTGACGCCTGTAGCCTAGGACTAGCGCCTCTAGCTTTACAGGTGCACCCCTTTAGTTAAAGGCAGCTCACGATGCCTTTAGGTAGAAGTCATACCTATCACCTGGGCGCGTGTCTCTAGTAGAGAAATGACACCTACAATCACGAACCCTAGGACTCGCGCCTCATAAGGATCTAGAAATCGCACTAACGCCTCTAGGTAGAGGTGCACACTGCTAACAGTATAGGCACACACCGCTAGCTACAATCTCACATCGGGAAAAGAGCTTAGTTTCTAGGAAACCGAGATAAAGGCACCTAGCTCCCAATTCGTGGTATCTGGATTTGGTTGAAAAATACCTTAGAAATCCATATTTATAGGGATTTTTGAATATTTTCAAAAACTTTCCTCAGTATAAATATTTTGTAATGTCTTCTCGATGTTCTCGGCATCCTTTGAAGATTCTGGGGTTTTGGTGCTAGTCAAATATTTGACTTCTGATTAAATTCAAAATTTGGTAAGTTTTCTAAGGCCCTCCTCTTTAGTTTAAACATTTTGTTTAGTTTTGTCATGTTTAGGTAAAATTGGAAATGATTATGCCATGCTTAGTTTTGGATTAGCAGTAGTTAATTAGTAGTTAATTGCCATGCTTACTTTAGGATTAGCGGTAGTTAATTAATTATTAATTGCCATATTTAGTTTAGAATTGGCGATGGTTAGTTGGTAGTTAATTGCCATATTTAGCTTAGGATTAATAGCTTAATTAAGCACATTTAGTAGTTAACATATAATTAATTGGTTGGTAATTGGTTGTTAATTATTGTTTAATTGTGCGATGTTTAGGTGATAATTATGTATACTTAGTTTAATTGATTAATGATTAATGATGCCATAACTAGTAGAGAGAGATTACACATTTATATTAACTTTTGTTTTAATCATGCCTCTTATTACTAATGCCCTTGTTTAATGTGGAGAATCAAGCTTGAAGCTTCCGTAGTTCATGATTATGCAATTTATTTTATTGCAATTTTTATGAGAAGTTTTTGTAATCCTTAACCCCTTCTTTTATGTTTGATGAAAATGTAATCAATTCTTCTCTCTCATTCTATGTATGTATATAAACTGTTGACATCTCATATGTAATAAAAAGATAAAAATAGTTGTGTGCATAATAAAATCTGAGAGAGGAAAGCATTGATGACTTAGAATTTAGAACACAGCATACCCAGCATGGAGGCCAGATTAACTTCTAGGCTGGTGTATCCCATACCTAACTTTCTGAACCTATGTCTAAATGGGTGATGGTAGTTAGGTCCAAAAGCTTAGGGATCGGCTGTCATCATCCAAACTTTTTTTCATGGTTAACTACCCGCTAAACAACCCTCTAAGTATCCAAAAGGAGCTTAAGAGAAAACCAAGTGCCGCAGTCGCTCACACGCACCTATATGGAAATTTTCTTGTAACTTCCAAGAGCCATTATAGTACAATAAAATACACAAAGTTTCCATCCTGCATTAATGCAACATGTCAAAATTTATCCCCATGTAAAAGATTCCTGAGAAAATTAGTCGAAAGTCTGTACAAAATGGATTCTATCAGTTTACACGACAACGCTCAACGGTCATTGTCAAGCAAATCTGACACCAAAAAACTTGATTAAGCTCGACATACGATAGAAAATACTTGACACAGTATCTCAAGTATCGAGCACCAAATGCCATCGGTCACCATCAAATGTCCAAACTCAATGCTCATGTCAAATAGAGATGTTCGAACATTAACTGACACATTGTGCTCGACATTGGACACGATCAAACATAGTGTCAAGCCTTCGTCTTCCCAAGCCAAAAAGATCAATTTTCTCATCAAAATTTAGTTCTTTGGCAATTGAAACACGACCAACACTTCAACTAAGCTTAGTTCATTTTTTCCTAAGCTAATGGTGTGCTTTTAGACAATAAATATTTAACAAATATTAAAAAGTATCAACTAAAACAACAAAATAAACTTTGAGAGAGATGTCTTACCTCACGGTACTCAGATCTTGAATATTAGTCAGTTCAAATGATAGAGCAAGTGGGATTAAGCAATAGTTTGAGAAAAATAGAGTACAATGTTAGCATTTTATACAAGGTTGGAGGAGAAAGAAGAAAAAATGAAGGAGAGAGAGGAAGTAGGACATGAAGTTGCCTCATTTAATTAGGAAGGGCAATGAGGTAGTTTCATAGACCAAAGGGCCATGGCATCAAAATTTTATAAGAGTTGGTCATTTTTCAATCAAGTCCCTTAAATTAGGTCATTATTTGAATTTTTTTTTACATCGATATATATTCCTTAGATTTATATAGAATAATGGTTAGGATTTGATTAAATATTAAGACAATCATTAAATGCATATAGAACCAATAACAATTAAATTGGAAAATTAATGATCTTTTTCTCTCTTAAGTCTTTTTACGTCCTCTCTCTTGTGATTTAGGTCGTAATTTAAATTATTCTTTAAATGATTTTAAAGCAAAATAATCAATAGAAATATTATTCCTTAACAATCATATGATATGACTTACGTATATAATCTAGATGCTAATTTTTGAACTAAGTTGGAAAATGTGTTGTATCCTAAATTAATTCTATTCTTTATTAACAAGTTGAATAAATTAAAAGAGATTATTACTTTTGATAATTGGGTTATTACAAGGATTCTTAATACCAATAAAACTATAAAATAACCTATTTTAACACAGGTATTGCTACAGTATATCCCATGTATCAAACACATCTCATTTAAAAAATAATTATAAAAATATCATATTAAAGGACCATATCGTAAATAAATAAATAAAATATTAAAATTTTAACTTGTGATTGCAGGTTACATCAACTTATATGATTTTTTAAGAAAGATAGGATATATATATATATATATATATATATATATATATATATATATATATAATTTTTTAAATACTTTAATAAAGGTTTATTATAATAAATTAAATATTAAACAAATAAACTTGCTTAGCATATAAATATATTATAAAAATAGAAGACAACTTCAACAAAATTTAGTTTTTATTAATTATAAATTAAAAATTTGTAAATTTTTCAAAAGTTATTTTTATTTAATGATGTAGTTCTAATTCTATAAGTTTTAAAAAAATACATAGAATTAATTAACTTAGTAAAATTGATGTATCATGTAACAGGTTTATGCTTTCTACTCTACTTTGTTTTGATTTGTCGCAAATTTCATGTTATTTGTTATAAGTTAAAATTATATTTTAAAAGTTGATTGTTTCTTGTTACAAGTCCATGTTTTGTTGCAAGTTAAATATTCGATTTTGCTACTTTTAGGAATTAAGCTGCAACTTGGATGTTTCTTGCTATAACTTTAGTTTACATTATCGCAATTTTCATATTACATTTTAGGAGTTAACGTTATATTTACAAGTCCACATTTTATTACAAATTGAAGGTATGATCTTACTATTTTTAGGTGTCATGTTGTAACTTCAATGTTCAATTATAACTTTGGTTAACCTTGTTGTATTTTTCATGTTGTATTTTACAAGTTAACATTCTGTTTTACGAGTTCATCATTCTTTGTTATAAGTTCATATTTGGTTGCAACTTGAAGTTTTTATTTTGCTACTTATAAGTGTTAGGTTGCAACTTGAATATTTTTTTTTACAAGTTTATTTAAACTTGTTGCAGTTTCATGTCATATTTTATAGGCTTATGTTATGTTTTATAAACTTATTGTTCCTTGTTGCAAGTCCACATTTGATTTGCAAGTTAAAGGTTTCATTTTGCTGCTTTTAAGTGTCAGGCTAGAACTAAGACACTCTCCCCAATTACAACTTTTATTAACCTTGTTGCAATATTCATTTCATATTTTATAAGTTAAAGTTAGGTTTTACAAGTTCGTCATTCCTTGTTACAACTCCATATTTGATTGTAAGTTAAAGGTAGGTGTCACGCTGCTACGAACGGGGCTTTTATCTTGCCAAAGCGTTTGCGACCACGACACCATGTTAAAGCCTCTTTCGAGATTTAAGAGAACACAAATGAGCCATGGGCATGTTTGGAGAAAGGAGTTGCCACCCAATTATTTAATTGGGAATGAATGGGAGCAGTCTGATCTCTCGCTTTGGGACCTAAACTACCCTCGTCCCTTCAGAGATGGGTTCGGGTAGTTAGGTACGAGTCTTTCGATCCGCTCGGATATAAATCTGACCTCCACTTGGTACCAAATAGGAATAACTCGTGTTGTTACTTAGTCCGCTTAGTGCTGTTCTTTTTATGCATACATTCTCATTTTTTTATCTTCATTAAGCATATAAGGTGATTATTCAATCAATGACAATTGTATATTCATACATAGAAAGAGGAAGGAGAAAATATTACATTTCCATCAAATATGGGGAAGGGAAGAGGATTATAGCATTTGTTATTCAACAATAAAATATAATATTTCATACATTCGCATATTTGAATATTTATTCTAAGTGATGGTCCCTCACCATCAATGTGAGTCCACCACCATTTCATGGCATCACATAATTACACTTCTTAATAAATAAACATTCATACATGCATAAAATCAAACAAAGCCATAATTTAATATCATGGCATTCTAGTCTAGATTTTGATAAATTCTATCATTACAATTCTACCTCTAGCTATTCTAGCATAATTCATATCAGGTATAATGGTATTTCTAGCCTAACATGTCATTCATGGCATTTCTAGCCTAATTTAAACAATTAAAATCAATCATAGCTATTCTAGCTCAAATAAGATATTCAAGGGTAAAACGGTAATTCTTACCTATTCTATGCTATTTCCTAGCATTAATCAAAGCAAGTAAATTTTCCTAACATAATTCTAATCATGTGCTCTTAAGCATGATTCTATGCATGTACTCCAAGACATGTTTCTAAGCATTCGCAAAGAAATTAAATTCTTAAGTATGATGCTAAAAAAGGAAGGATTACGGACTTACCTCGACATACTTATCCATCTTACAAAACAAATTGGATTAGAACAATTCATAATAACTCTAAACATGCTCCTAAGCATAAAATAAAGCCCTAAACATGCTTCTTCTAAGCAAGAAAAATAAAAGAGAAAATGGGAGGGAGGAGAGAATTCTACTCTCGAGACATACCCTTTCCGAGATAAGAGCAATAAAATGCCGAAAAATATTTATACTGAAAAAGACTTCTCAAATTCTCCAGTGTGTCTTCAAAAGAGAGAAAGATGATTGTATTCAATAATCGGTGTGTTTTTTAAAGTCAGAGAAGTAGGGTTTATATAGTAGAGGGGTGAAGATGAAAAAGGAAAATTCCAAGGCAAATTTTCAAAAATAAACCAAAGAGGGTCGAACGGCCATCTCCAGACAGTCGGACGACCATCTAATGGATGGCCGACCATTGGCTAATAGCTGGGCAGCTGTTTGATGGTCATCCGGGCAATTTCTATTCAACCCTTTCCTTTTTTGTCTTCGTTCAATGCAGTCCCTTCAGACCTTTGCTCCTTTGATTGTGCATAACTTCTCAATTTCAACCCTGATTTGTGATCCGTAAATTCCTATGAAAACTAGACATTCGTAGCTTTGTAAGATATATGATTCATCATTAGATTCCTCCCAAATTAATTTTTGTGATTTTTCAAAGTCATATGTTAGTTTTCAAGGCCCTTCACTAACTTCTTCTTTCCCTTCTCTTCTTGATTCTCATGGGCATTTTGGTCATTTTCTTTGCTTGAGATTCATCTTTGTTTTATCATCGAACCAAGATTCAATTTTTGTAGCTTACCCCCTACTTTGAAGAGGTTTGTGAGACACAAAAGTCGACAAAGTACTCTTGCTTCGTCTTTTCTTTCTTCCCTCTCAACATCCTCAGCTTTGTCCTCCTTCTTTCAGACTTTCTCATCATTTTTCTCTCTTCTTCTATTCCTATAAAAAGATGCACCCGTTCAAGTACTAATGTGCCCCTCTAAGGGCGGATATGCCCGTTCAAGGGCTGATGTGCCCATCCAAGGATGGATGTGCCTATCCAAGGTGGGTGTGCCAATCCAAGGGTGGATGTGTCCGCCTAAGGGTGACCATGCCTATCTAAGGCAAGTGTGCCCATTCAAGGGTTGAGATGCCCATGCCAGGGTGAACATGCTTATCTAAGGCGAATATGCCCATTTGAGGGCTAGAAAGCATCCTTACGATTCTTATAATAAAACATTCTTTGGTGTACCTACTTCTTAAGGTTTCTAACACTCTTCAATGCATCTATTTCTTAAGGCTTGGTAACACTCTTCAGTATATCTATTCTAAGGACTTCAACGCTCTTAAGTGTACCTATTTCTTAGGGTTTTCAATACTTTTCAATGCGCCTCTTCTTAGAGGTTGTGCATATTCTAAGGCTTAAAACACTCTTAAGTACACCTACTTCTTAGGGTTTTCAACACTCTTCAATGTGCCTCTTCTTAAGGCATGCATTAGATGGAAACCCTAAGAAATAGGTGCACCTAAGAGTATTTTAAGCCTTTAGAATAAGGACTTCAAACGCTCTTAAGTGTACCTATTTCTTAGGGTTTTCAATACTTTTCAATGCGCCTCTTCTTAGAGGTTGTGCATATTCTAAGGCTTAAAACACTCTTAAGTACACCTACTTCTTAGGGTTTTCAACACTCTTCAATGTGCCTCTTCTTAAGGCTTGTGCTTATTCTAAAGGCTTAAAATACTCTTAGGTGCACCTATTTCTTAGGGTTTCCATCTAATGCATGCCCATCGAAAAAATTTCTATCATGCACTACTTCGCGGTCTTTAGACTTTCTTATTCTTTAAGCCTTGGACTGAGTATTCTTCATTCATCTTTGATCTCTTTAGATTTTGCATTCGTTGGGTTTCATTTCCCTCTTCTAAGTATTTCTTCATGCTTTCTTAGTCTACCTCAGATTTTGTATTCAATCAGTTTCGTGCCTAAGCTTCTATTCTTGATTCCTTTCAATCCACTGCGGAAAATCCTTTGATTTATCATGTTCTGGCATTCTTCATTCTCGACTTCTCTTGCATTCACCATTCTCTTCACTAAGGAGTTCTGAATTCTTAGACTTATTGTGGATTCTTCTATTTGTCTTTGTAAGTTCCCGCAGAATTCAAAAATTTCTTGATGACGTAAAAATAAGTCAAATTTTTTTCTCGTTTGGTGTGTTCTTTAACAAATTGCTTTCTAGTATCTGGAGGAATTCTTCATGTGATTCTAATAAAAGATTCTATTGACTGAGGTCGATATTCTTTTCTTGTGAGTTGCTAAGCTATTAACATGGCCAGGTGCTTGTCACCAGTTTTGTTTGGAAATTCTTTCAGTGTCTTAGGGTTTATAAAGAATTCTTCTTCTTCCTTCTCTATCGCTCTTCTCTTTCTTTTTTTCTTTCTATTCCTCTCTCTTCTCTCTTTCTTCTTTCTCTTTTTCTCTCTCTTCCCTTTACCCTTCGAACTATCTGGCTATGAATCTTTTTCTTTCTTTTTTTTTTCAACTTCTTTAAGGTGAACTTCAAATTTCTTCTCCAAAGCTCCTTCTATAGGGTAGAATTCAAATTCCTTCTTTATGGTGTAACAAAAGAGATTTTTTTCAAGACGTATATCTTCTTCATAGTAGGTGCCTTCTTCGAGGGAAATTCCTTCTTTAAGGAAGATGTCTTCTTCGAGGTGGATGCCATCTTCGAAGGAGACGTCTTCTTCGGGGGAGATTCCTTCTTCAAGGTGGATGTGTTCTTCGAGGAAGTTGCCTTCTTTAAGGGAGCTTCCTTCTCCAAGGTAGATGACTTCTTTAAGCGAGGTTCCTTCTTCAAGGTGGATGCCTTCTTCGAGGGAGATTCTTTCTTCAAGGTGAATACGTTTTCAAAAGAAGACGTCTTTTTCAAGGTGAATATCAAACTTGAACTTCCTTCTTCAAAATAATAGCCCTATTTGATTATCGTTCATTCTAGACATCTTGTACATGGTACTACTTGAATTGCTTAAACACATCATGCTCTTTAGGTGATCATTAGGTCTCAACAAGACTAAGCTGCTTGATCCAAGTAACTTGCATATCGTGCTACCTATAGCGAGATTGGCTTGCTCATCATATTGCTTCCATTCTTCTAGGTATCATCGAGATTGATTTGCACATCGTGTTGCTTCTGTTGCTATTCCTCTGGATGTTGAGGCCCCTTCCTTTATGGTTATCCCCAGTATTTCATGCTGCTTTTTGTGATTTTATAGAACTTGGTCACTTTTGGACTATGCTTTATTCTAGATCATGCTTCTTGTAAGAAAAGGATTTATGATTCATGTATGCATGATGTCTATTTTTCTAACTATATGCTTCTTGCTTGAACTAGATAGGTCTCCTGCAAATCTAGCGCCTAGAGTGAGAGGTTGAGCATCTTCAGGCTCAAGTTGCTATTTCTTCAATTAATGTTGGTGATGATGAGCAAGGATTATCGCCATCGGCTTTCTCGTTTTCCTTTCTACCTCTCTTCACACCTTCCAATGTCTCTTCTCGCATTTCCTAATATGTCCGAGACCTTCTCAAGACACGCCATCCTCTTTTGAAGCCTCTAAAGGATGATGACTAGAAACGACTCGAATCCATCGGTCTCTTTTACTTGAAGTTTCTTTGACATGTAGAGCTTGACGTCCCTTTTCTAAAGGAATGCATGATCTTTAGGGATCCTTATAATCACATCTTTCACTTCAATGGGCAAGAGCTTTACCCCTTGTATCAGAAATTCTCTACCATACTTGATCATCATTCATCCAATTCTGAGAGCCTTATTCTTCCTACTATCCAGACACCATCAGCAGCCGATCTTGCCCACTTCTTCGACTTCCCGACTTCCACCATGGGCATTCACACCAGGGGTGGTAGGGTGAAATTATCCTCCATCATGCCTTTGCTTGGGATGATGTACAGGACTTCATCTGGTTGGCTTTGCCTATTTCAATTCTGCCTTCTTGCATGGTCTCTCCAGATGGTCTTGGTGACCTTTATCTTGTGATCATCATTTCTCATATGGGACTAGGTTTCACAGCAGTTCCCTTTTTTCTAGCTGAGACGTTGATCAGACTAGATCAAGTCAAGATTAATCCTTGTCAGAGGTTCGGTGGTAGTCTTTTGCTTCTTCAAGTTTTTCTTCTAACCCTAAATTTTGCCTAAGCCGCCCTTGTAGGATTTTGACATACCCAGTTCAATCATTTTCATTTCATTTTTTTATATGCTCTAATTTTTTCCTAAACCGCCCTTTTCTGGTTTTCGACTTAGTGAGCTTGCCTTAACTTTTGCCTGAGCTGCCCTTTCTAGGTTTTCAACTCAGCAGGCTTTTTCTTCTTTTCTTTCATGCCCTAAATTTTGCCTAAGCTGCCCTTTTAGGTTTTCAGCTTAATGAGCCTAACTTAATTTTTGCCTAAGCCACCTTTTTAGGTTTTCAACTTAGCAGGCTCTTTCTTACTTTTCTTTTCTTCTTCTCTTTCAGCTACAAGAGAAGATGCCCATTCTAGCACCATTTCTTATACTTCCTTCAAGATGATTGAGATAATTCTATCTGTCTTAATTTTCAAGATGGTTAGGGCAATTCTTTACCCCCTTGCTTCTTTTCTTTCTCAAGATGAATAGGTAATTTTTTACCCGCTGTATGAAGAGTTTAATATCATCATGGGGAATTTCTTCATCCAACTTTAAAGGTATGATTCATGCTAGACAAAATGGCTAACTTCTTCCATATATCATGCTTCTTCATTGTTGGTGGCAAAGTTGCTTCTTTGATACCCTTAATGGAAACTGTTGATAGATATTCTTTTTTTTTTTAACATGTTTTCAATAAAGCTAACATCCTCCAATAATGAAATGAAATGTTGAATATAAGTTGTGTATCAATTTAATTCACGTTCAAGTTCCTCAAAGATTTCTTAAATTCATTAGCTCAATGGTAATGCATTGACATCGTGATTGTTCATAATTTTGACTCTAAGCCAGAATTGCTTCATTCAGAATTCTTCGTGTGTGTATGTATAGCCAATCATACTTCACTTGTTGAAACTCGGATAGCTTTATGCAAATAGAAACTAGTGATTAATCTCTAAAGATAGAAGGACTAACATAAGCTCATTTTTCACACCATTCTCCACTAATGTAGGCTCATCACAACATCAAGGATCATTATGGCTTTATCAAGCTTGTAATGATAGGCAAGGGTCAAGGTATGATAAAGG
The DNA here is from genome assembly GCA_013180625.2 of Boswellia sacra. NCBI lineage: Eukaryota > Viridiplantae > Streptophyta > Magnoliopsida > Sapindales > Burseraceae > Boswellia > Boswellia sacra. The sequence continues at coordinate 4,515 of SNVD02012395.1, read as the reverse complement.
AGACTATAAGGTTATTTCACCCGTAATCTTACAACCATTCTAGGTTTTAATTGAGAGCATCAACTTCTTCTATTTGTACCCCTAAACTTTGAGTTTTCACCCACCATGTTTGCTTTCTTTCCATTTTGAATCGCTACACCCATACAATTTACCCGCAATGGGATTAACACTCTTCCTTTCTTTCTTTTTTCTTCTTCTTTTTTTCGTTTTCTTTCTCTTTCTCTTTTCTTTTCTTCTTTTTTTCTCTTTTTTTCTTCTTCTTTCCTTGGAGCTCAAAATTGCACAAAAACTTATCAACTTCCTTTCATTTTCCTATAAGCATTGCTCTTAATGCTCTTTTCTAGAATGTCTATATGCTATGAGTGAAGGGTACTATATAGGAAAAAAATTTTCAGGGTTAGGATAAATTTTGTTATTTGACAAAGAAAAGGCTTGATTATGCTTAATGGGTTGCACTAAGGACAATAAATCATGATTATGTGGGCTTGAAGGGCTTAATCTATCCAAAGAAGGCCTAAATCACTTCCCTCATGTTGTGCAGCCTAGGATTTTCCCTCGAGTGGTGATCAAATGGGTTTCAGAATCTTATAAGATATCAACATCAAGCTTTATTCACATAAAATTTCTCTGAGTGGCATTAAGTTCTATATTCATGGCTGTTGTGCTCAAATGATTGAAGAATCAAAAATGAAATTCATCTAGCAAAAATAGAGTCAAGCATGCAAATAACACAATCTCATGTATTACCAAAAATCTATTTCCAATAAGTATCATATCTTTATCAATGATCATCAAAAGAGTACACAAGTCTTGTATCAAAACATTTTAAAACATCATTATTCTCTCTCTAAATTAGGAATTCTCCCATTATCGATCAAGTTTTTTACCGAGCATGCATTTACGCATCATCATTATCTGACCTGCTGGATTGGTCATACTGATCTTGATTTTTGTTGTTGCTTTTCCTATGCCTGACCTCCAAATCTTTTATTTGAATGCCCGAATCACACAAATCTTTGAATGTCTTGATTGGAAAGTCTATAAGCCTATCACTGATGAAGTTATGGGCTCCATTGATCACCATGCAAACCTGGTCTTTCTCTGTAGGCCTGGTGGTCATCTTGGCTGCCTTAGCTCTCTGACAAACTAGATATTCTAAGAAAGTCTCGTTGTACGTTTGACGTATCGTCCCCAAATTTCTCAAAGTTATCTCTAGTTGGGTGTTATGGTGATATTGCTCTACGAATTGTTCAGATATGTCTTCCCAATCTTCTTGGACTCTCTTGGGGAGGTTATAGTACCATACCACTACATCATCTTCTAGGGGTAGCATGAAGTACTTCAATATGTGCTCCTTTGACAAAGGAGTGGTGGCCATGACGGTTGCATACTGTCTTAGATATGTCTTCAGATTACCCTCGCCATCAAACTTGGGCAAGTTTGGCATACGAAATTCGGGAGGCAAATTGTTGTCCCCAATGAGCAAAATGTCGTCTGGGTCTTCGACCCCTTTTAATCCCTTCTTCTTCAAGAGGGATTGGACCTTCTCTATCTCCTTGGTCAATTGCTTGATTGATTCGGGTTCTCCTTGGTTGATTATGCTTTTCTCCTATCTCTATCTTGGTTTATCTTGCCATTTTCACCACCATTATCCTCAAGTGGAGATTGGTTTATACAACTGGGCCCATTCTATAGAACTTCAACAAGTTGGGCCATTTGTTGCTAGAGTGTGGTCATGTCAGCTCTCAACTAGGCTATTTCGACATTTTTGTTGTTCGGAGCTGCCATTTCGTCTTCTTGTCTTATCAAATGACCATCTCGTCTAACATAAGCAATGATGGGTACAAAACAAAGGTGTTAATGTCATGCATGCATGCATGTATACATGATATGATGCATGCTCATACAAGGGCATAAACATGCATTCAGCCTTCCAACCTTATTTCTCCCACATACGTGAGCTTGAATATCTTTTTCTAGGATTTGTGGCTTCATTCCTGATAAGTGTCTATTTATATATCATTTTCATATCAATTCGTCCATGTTTCTTTGCTATATTCCTTGGTATTTTTATGTTTTTGTGTGGTTTTGATGTTTGTAGGAGTTTTGGAGCAACTTGCACAAAAATGGAGTAAAACCCTTCATTTTCACCTCTGCTAGTCAACCATCTTCTCGGATTTAATTGTATTGATATACAATGAACCCGATGACATATCATATACCGTTGAAAAGCTCTCGAAGTCTATTTTTGGAGAAATTTACGGTTTATGAATCCATTCAGTGTACCGAAAGTTGTAATCAAAACAGTGTGAGAAGTGTAGAAATGTAATTCCACACATCACTGTAGCATGTATAATACGGGACACTGTAGCACGTTACTGTAGCAGAGTATTTAAACACATTTTAGGGTTTTATTTTCATAACTTGAAGAGGGGAGAACGTGGTGGAGGCTGAAGCTCTGGAATTCTTTCATCTCTTGGAGTTCTTGAAGGAGAAAGGAAGCTTGGAAAGAGGAAGAACTACAATCCAAAGAGAATTACATCAAATTTGCTAAGTTTTTCCCTTCCCTTTCATTTTCTGGAATGTCTCCATGTTGTATTGTATTTACCACGTTCTTAAACATGTGTAACTGAATCTGAATTGGTTGAGGGTGATTTCAAAGCCCCTGATATGGTTTTTGTAAGTTGATTGTGCAAGAAGTTGTTATCCAATTCTCTAATTGAAGTTGCTTGTATTTTCCCATGTCTAATGCTTATGATTGCTTGCTGGATTGTATTTGGGTGGCCAACTGAATATAATCTGGATATTGTCTATTGCTAGACTAGAAATCTTGATCCGTAATTGTCTTGAATTTCTAATCCTTAGTAGCAAAATTGTGATCAGAGATTGCAATTGGAGAATACAACCTAAGTTAAATAATCCGAGCTTGTGTGTTTATTGCTTAGATCAACCTATCTTTCTTATCGTAATGCATCCATTGAATTAAATTTAGAGAGCTTGTTCTAGGTTGTTTAATGGATAGAGATTAAATAAAGAGCTTGTTTTATTTAACAACAAAGTAAGGAAAGATTGGGGTAATAGAGCTTGTTATTATCTACGGTTGATAACTTCAATGCTGTAATTAGATGACAATTCTACAATTAATTCGCAAATCCATATCTTGTGGTAGAGAAGGATCCCTTAACCAGCTTTCTCCCATTGATTTTTCATTCAAATTTACTTTCTGTTTTGTTATTCTTTACTTGCATTCTTATTTCATTTAGTAAAGCATTCAACAAAAATCCCCCCTGTTTAGTTTATTGTTGCTGGAAATAACAAATTCAATTAGAATCAATCCTCGTGGGAACGATATCTTACTTATCACTTTATTACTTGTGCGACTAGTATACTTGCTAGTTTCGAACGCATCAAGTTTTTGGCGCCGTTGCCGGGGATTGATTTTCTAATCGATTTGTTATTTTGTTTTCATTGTTGATTCATATTTTTGTTTGTTTTTCTTTTTTGATTGTTTGTGTTTAGGCGACATGGCAGTAAACTTCCATCAATTCAGTAGCCGATTTGAGCCACAACTACCATGGAGAGTAAATGAGGTAAGCACTCCGAACATTGAACAACAACTTTCTGAGCTAACCTCTCTTGTGGAAAACATGGCTGTAGGACATATGCAGAAACCTTATGCATGTGGGGTATATTCTACCATGGAGCATCCAATGGACATGTATCCAACTTTACAAGAAGAAGATATGGAACAAGCCAATGCCATGGGTGGATTTCCAGGACAACAAGGTAATGGTATGATCCCTTCTCTAATGCTTACAATGCCGGATGGGGAGATCACCCTAATTTTAATTACTGGAATCATCAACCAATCGCCCAAAATGCCATCCCAAATCGGCCACAAGGTTTTAATCAACCTAGAGTGCAGCAACCATTTCAAATGCAACCACCACCAATGCCACAACCAGCACCACAACCAGCTCCAGAAACTCAGGTATGTCACTCCAGGATATTGTTAATGCACTTGCCACTAACACAATGCAATTCCAGCAGGAAACGGGGGCAAGCATCCAAAATCTCGCAAATCAAATGGGACAATTGGCTACTAGCATGAGCAAATTCGAGGGCCAATGCTCAGAAAAATTATCTTCTCAAACGGTGATCAATCCAAGAGAGAATGATTGTGTGATAACTTTGCGAAGTGGAGAGCAAATTCAAAATGGAGAGCAAATGGAAACTGGGGCAAGTATCCAAAACTTGACAAAGAAATCACAAACTGATGAAGGAGATGACACCACTTCCACCATGAACAACACATCATCTTCTAAGGTCGATCTTAAAACTCAAATTACTACTTATGTTACTCCTCCACCATTTCCTAGCAGATTTGCAAAATCAAAGAAGGAGGAACAAGAACAAGAAATCCTGGAAACTTCCCACAAAATCGAGGTAAATATACCACGTCTGGATGCTATTGAGCAAGTACAGCGTGTACAAAAATTTCTCAAGGAGTTATGC
>SNVD02012392.1:0-64038 GCA_013180625.2 Boswellia sacra | reverse complement strand
AGTTATTCTCAATTCAACATTATCTTATCATCGACCCACAAAATGCAAGAAAAGAGGTACGTGGTGTTGTTAAACCTGAGTCAAGATTGTATATTTCAACAATCCTTAGGACTAGTAGCCCGCAGACTTAAGGTTTCCAGCCTATATACCTTTATCAGAAAGAAAAAAACGAGAAACAAGACACTTCAAACAATATGAAAATAAACAACCTACAGATTTATTTCGAGAGAATGCGTTTCAAGGTTAAAGGAACCCCATATTCCTCCATTCTTAGGGTTTTTCCACATTTTTTTTTTAAATCGAAACTGACAAAGACGAAAATACATAACAACTCTAAATTACGTAAAACTAAACTTACTCATAAAATAACAAAGTTCAACAAGTCAGCAAACACAAACAAGTTAGTTAGAATAGGTCTAAAAATTTTATAAGTTAGCCTCCTTATTCAGCTATTATGGATGAAAGAGATCCAGAATGCGTTTCAAGAGGGCTTAAACTTTTTAAGACACCACTCTAGAAGGCAAGATTAGAAAATATTACCTGGAACGAAAGAAATAACCTGAAAAAGCTCAAAAGAAATAACATGAAAAATCTCAAATAAACACAATAACAAGAAAACAAACAAAAGCAAAGCAAACCAATAGATAAAGATTACAGATGGAGCGTTAAATCCAGTCTACGCTTTTTATTACCTTCTCCAAACCAATCTATCCGAGCCGTTGTTGGATCAGGCAAATAGACGAATTCTTGTAGTTTATCAATTAACTCCCCTGCAGTTGAAGCTGTAACCAGGATTTGCCTTACCGACGGTGAGATGAAGTTTTTTTATACAGCTTGATCAAGAAAGGACAACAAACCATCAAAAAAATTATTGACATTTTAACAAACTAATGGGTTTCCGATGGAAGTTTAGCTGTGCCCAAGAGGTGATTTGAAATATCTCCTCTAATGTACCATAAGCACCGGCAAAGCTATAAATGCATCAGATTTAATGACCATATGTGCAATACGCTCATGCATGCTAGAGACCTGTAACTCTTCCCCCATTGTGTTGCTTACGATATCTCGTACAGCTAATGGTTTAGGGACAATGCGTAACTTCGGGCTCCCTCCCAGGGATGCAGCTTCGCACATAACACCCCATTACCCAAGACTACCCCCTCCGTAAATCATGAATAACCCTCGCAGCAAGGTCCCTACCAAGATCAAGAGCTGCTGTGGTAAACTCTCCATCTTTACCAAATTGCGATCTGCAAAATACGCATATATTGCGGAATCGCCGAATTAGTGTTTTCTCCATTTCTACAAGTGCTCTAATCTTGTGTAAGACACGTTAGATATTATGCTTTTCAATTGCAAGACAGGTTATGGAATGACATATGAAAATATGCAGAATGTATATATACACCCATAAAACTCACAAATTTTGACACATGGGGACATACTTTCGGTGGGGGTTGCTCGATGCAGATTTATCGTCCCAAGATTTGAAAAAATGAGATATGCTTTCGGCGAGGTTTGACAAAACCCCCACACTTGTCTCCCACGTGAAGCATAAAAAATAGAGATACACTTTCGGTGGAGGTTGACAAAACCTCCACACTTGTCTCCCACGTGTACTTATGCCATAGGGTAGTCATATGGTTTGTCAAACAGAAAACTTGAAATTAAAACAAACAAAATCAACAAACAACAACAACACAAAAACAACATTGATAATCAGATCAAACGAAACAAGAAAAAAAATTCTACAACAACAACACACATTCAAATATACAAGTAGTTGTGATTGTGGCTCACATCTTCCTCTGGTTTTACGTCCAGTAACGGCTGAAACGCCTTCTATGAGTCGGGGATTTGCTTCCCATGCAGTTTTCTTATAAACTGGCAAACAGGGTCGTTTTTAGTCAGATTCCCTAGACTATAACACTGCAATTCATCACGAAATTGTGTCCATAGATTTAGCAATTCACGCTGAACAAGTCCACAAGAATGTGACTCAAGAGTTAATAAAACATTATCCAGCGACTCATTACTCAGACCATTCTTAATCAATGACAGTTTATCTTCTCTATTTCTGGACACAAAACCTAATGAATGACAAGTCTGGTTACAATTCCATCTAGCACATTTATAACATACTTGTAATCTCTTCGCTCTTCGCCTCTTGGCATAGTAGCTTTTTCCTAGATCAGGCATGTATTTTGCTAGATTAATATCAGGCTCACCGGACAATCTTACCTTGGCTTTGATAAGCCATCGGATATCCGCAGGCACATTTAGGAGCATCAACGCCCAAAGTCTAGTCATCCGTACTTTATAAATTTTAAACACAGCATTTTGAGGAAGTGAAGGGAAATATTTATGAAGGTTTGACATAAAGATATCGGCATCCATTGAAGAGGAGAAAAGGAGAGCTATTACCGATAATGCAATTGAGTTTCTTTTTCTCCAAGATATGCACGTTTCAAACCTTCGAGCAATTACTTCAGCACCCGTTTGGATGTTTCCTCAAGCTGTTGCACAAATAAATTCGAAGTATGAAATAATCAAATTAAATAAAAGGAAGGAAAAGAAAAGAGCAGAAACGAAACTAAAGACACATAAAAGAGATAACAACATAATAGCATAAAAGTCAAAAACAAATAAAAAAATATAAAAACAAATAAGATAGATGACAAAGAGAGATAAAACCTGATCAATTTGATGGCCTACGAAAGGAATCTCCTTGAGACACGAAAATCGATCATTATTACCTTATTTTATTTTTCTTTTCTTTTTTTTATTTATTTTGCAAAAATATTGGGTTCCCTCCCAATAAGCGCTTGGTTTAACGTCCTCAGCTCGATGTTGGTTCCATCATGGGAGGGTCTAATCTCTGCTGTGCTTCTCTAGTGGGCTTGGATCCTTTTTCCAACAAGAATTGTTGCATACATATGGCTGGGCCTTGGATGTTAGCAGTCGTCCACCCAATAGCTATTTTATGATCTTTAAGTACTCGGACGAGTTTCTCTTCTTGTAGTGGTGCAAGACCCATTTCTATTGTAACTGGTAAGGGATCATTCTCATCCAGGAATCCATGCTTCAAATGATCTGGAAGAGGCTTAAGCTCTAAGGTAGTGGCTTTCATCACAGAAGGGAGAAGTTTCACATTAGATAAAGGAAATTGAATGCACGAAACATCATACCTATTTGTGGTTATGGCTATGGTCTCGTCTAAGCTTGCCACAGCTTCCTCCATTTCTTTGGACACTTTTATCAACCTTCTTGATTCCTTGGAGTTTTCTGTCCCTATGTGCTCACTAAAAGCCACTTCCAATCCATCCTTGTGAGTTAACTCAAAATATTGTTGTGGCAAAGAATCAATAACGTCAACTACAAAAACAGAATGCAAGTCACTAGGGTACCTCATTGTCTCAAAAATATTGAAACGAATCACCTCGCCATCGAATTCCATGGTGAGAGTGCCATCATGAACATCAATCTTAGTTCGAGCAGTTTTCAATAATGGTCTCCCCAAAAGAATTGGTGTTGAATTAGGAGATGTCTCATCCTCCATTTCAAGAACATAGAAGTCTGCTGGGAAAACCAATTGATTCACCTGCACAAGCACATCTTCCACACTCCCTTGGGATATGCATTAGAACGATCAGCAAGTTGAATGGTAATACCAGTTTCCACAAGAGGTCCAAGATTTAAAGAAGCATAAATAGAATATGGCATGACATTAATAGATGCTCCTAAATCTAACATAGCCCTTTCAAACTTGGTTCTTCCAATGGTGCATGGAATGGTAATTGTACCTGGATCTTTGCATTTTGGAGGAATTTTTCTTTGTAGTACAGCTGAAACATTTTCTCCCACACTTACTTTCTCATTTCCCTTCAACTTTCTCTTCTTGGTGCATAACTCCTTGAGAAATTTTGCATAATGAGGCACTTGCTTAATACCATCCAAAAGTGGTATATTTACCTCAATCTTGCGAAAAGTTTCCAAGATTTCCTGTTCTTGTTCCCCCTTCTTTGATTTTGCAAATCTGCTAGGAAATGGTGGAGGAGTAACATAAGAAGGAATTTGAGTTTTAAGATCTACCTTAGAAGATGATGTTTTGTTCATGGTGGAAGTGGTGTCATCCCCTTCATTAGTTTGTGACTTTTTTTTGTGGGACTTGTAATTGCTTTCCACTTCTCAAAGTTATTGCACTAGCATTCTCTCTTGGATTGATCACTGTCTGAGAAGGTAATTTTTCTAAGCTTTGACTCTCGAATTTGCTAGTAGCCAATTGTCCTCTTTGATTTTCCAGGTTTTGGATACTTGCCCTAGTTTCCTACTGAAATTGCATTGTGTTAGTAGCAAGTGCTTTAACAATGTCCTGGAGAGCCATACCTGAGTTTTGTGGAGCTAGTTGTGGTGCTGGCTGTGGTTGCATTTGAAATGGTTGGTGCACTCTTGGTTGATTGAAACTTGGTGGCCGATTTGGTATGGCATTTGGGGCGATTGGTTGATGATTACTGTAACTTTGGCTTGGTTGTCCTAGAAATCCACCCATGGCATTGGCTTGTTCCGTATCTCCTTCTTGCAAAGTTGGACACATGTCGGTAGGATGGTCCGTGGTAGAACACACTTCACATACATAAGATTACTGCATATGTCCTACAGCCATTTTTTTTACAAGAGAGGTAAGTTCAGAAAGTTGTTGTTCAATGCTTGGAGTACTTACCTCATTTACTCTCCTTGGCAGTTGTGACTCAAATTGGCTGTTGAATTGTTGAGAGTTCGCTGCCATGTCGCTAATCAAATGCCTTGCAACTTCCGGTGTTTTATTAACTAGTGCTCCACCACTAGCAGCATCAATGATACTCCTTTCCATTGGTAGGAGACCCTAATAGAAATATTGAATTAGGAGTCCATCACTAATTTGATGGTTTGGACAGCTAACACATAGCCTTTTAAATCTCTCCCAATATTCATAAAGTGATTCTCCATTGTGTTGTCGAATGCCACTAATATCTTTTCTAATGTTTATAGCTTTCGAAGTGCGAAAGTATTTCTCTAAAAAGAGTTTATTTATCTCATTCCACGTGGTGATGGTACCCGATGGTAGATAGTATAGCCAATCTTTCGTCGAATCTACTAATGAGAATGGGAAAGCTCTCAATTTTATTTGCTCCTCAAACACGCCAGTTGGCTTCATACTTGAGCATACCACATGAAATTCGCTGAGGTATTTGATAGGATCCTCTCCTACAAAACCATGAAATGTAGGCAAGAGACGAATTAGTCCAGATTTAAGCTCAAATTCTACCTCAAGGTTGAGATTTATGCACAGTAGTTGTTGATCAATAATTGGAGTCGCTAACTCCTTAAGAGTCTAATTGTTTTGCATCGCCATTACTTCCGATTCAGATTTGATTGAACTGCAAGAAGATGGAAGGGAAGTATGTCGTGCAAGGTCAAATTCTGGAGGTGGAGTTGAAATTGACCGATTTAGTCTTAAATTCGAGGATTGGAGAAACTCCTTAATTCGCTTAAGTCGTTGATCCGCTTCTCCCTCGGACATAAAAGCCTAAACACAAACAATCAGAAAATAAAATCAAGAATCAGTAGTAAAAACAGAATAACAAATTGATTAGAAAATCAATCCCCGGCAACGGCGCCAAAAACTTGATGCGTTCGAAACTAGCAAGTATACTAGTCGCACAAGTAATAAAGTGATAAGTAAGATATCGTTCCCACGAGGATTGATTCTAATTGAATTTGTTATTTTACAGTAAACAAAAATAAACGGGGGGTTTTTGTTGATTGATTTACTAGATGAAATATTAATGCAAGTAAAGAATAACACAATGCTAACTTAATTTGAATGAGAATTAATCAATGAGGGAAATCTGGTTAAGGGATCATTCTCTACCACAAGATATGGATTTGCGAATTAATCGTAGAATTGTCATCCAATTACAGCATTGAAGTTATCAACCGTAGATAACAACAAGCTCTGTTATCCCAATCTTTCCTTACTTTGTTGTTAAATAAAACAGGCTCTTTATTTAATCTCTATCCATTAAACAACCTAGAACAAGCTCTCTAAATTTAATTCAATGGATGCATTACGATAAGAAAGATAGGTTGATCTAAGCAATAACACACAAGCTCGGATTATTTAACTTAGGTTGTATTCTCCAATTGCAATCTCTGATCACAATTTTGCTACTAATGATTAGAAATTCAAGACAATTACGGATCAAGATTTCTAATCTAGCAATAGACAACAACCAGATTATATTCAGTTGGCCACCCCAAATACAATCAGCAAGCAATCATAAGCATTAGATATGGGAAAATACAAGCAACTTCAATTAGAGAATTGGATAACAACTTCTTGCACAATCAACTCACAAAAATCATATCAAGGGCTTTGAAATCACCCTCAACCAATTCAGATTCAGTTACACATGTTTAAAAACGTGGTGAATACGATACAACATGGAGACATTCCAGAAAATGAAAGGGAAAGGAAAAACTTAGCAATTTTGATGTAAATCTCTTTGAATTGTAGTTCTTCCTCTTTCCAAGCTTTCTTTCTCCTTCAAGAACTCCAAGAAATGAAAGAAATCTAGAGTTGCAACCTCTATCACATTCTCCCCTCTTCAAGTTATTCAAATAAAACCTTATATTATACATGCTACAGTGATTTGTGGAATTACATTTCTACACTTCTCACACTGTTTTGATTATAACTTTCGGTACACTGAATGGATTTATGAACCGTAAATTTCTCTATAAAATAGACTTCGAGAGCTTTCCAACGGTATATAACATGTTATCCGGTTCGTTGTATATCAATACAATTAAATCTGACAAGATGGTTGACTAGCAGAGGTGAAAATGAAGGGTTTTACTTCACTTTGGTGCAAGTTCCTCCAAAACTCCTATAAACATCAAAACCACACAAAAACATAAAAATACCAAGGATTATAGCAAAGAAATATAGATGAATTGATATAAAAATAATACATAAATAGACACCTATCACAGCTTCTTTCTTTCTCCAATGGACCCCAGCACTCGTGTTGTCGTTGTTATCGACTATGGCACCAAGTATGTCTATCTTATTTATTTCTTTGCGTATGTTGTGTGTGATTTGTTTTCTAATATGTGTGAATGTACGGGGGCACAAAAATGTTCGATGAAATGTCTCAATTGGGTTTCGTCGATGGTTTTGATTTTGTAATTGCAGGCCATCTGTTTATCATTTTTGCATATGGGTTTTCATCTTTTATTATGTGATTTTTAATTTTTTAAATTATTAATTATGTAGAAGGGAGCAAAGGAATTAATGCAAGAAGTAGGTGAATTTTGTTTTAATTTGTTTTTATTCATATGAAGAACTTTTATATTATAAAGAGTAATGTATTATATGATTCTCTAATTTCATAGTTGAATCAAGTTTACTTCTGCAAAATTGATGTTCATGTTGTTGTTCTTTGTAACTTTTTTTAAGGCTTTGTAGTCTACTATCTTCACAAAATACGTGCCTAGTAATTTGTTCTCCCTCAAGTCATTGATCTGTGTGGTCGAATGTTACTTCTTATTGATTATTTTACCTTTGTTGATGAATAAAGCTTATCTGATATTATCTTGCTGTTCAGAATGCCCAAGGGACAAGAAAAGTTTGTTGACAGCAAAAAGAAGGTAAATAATGCAATGTCTTTTGTGGCAAGTAACACATCCATGCTTGTTGACCTATTACAGACTATGAAAAACCATATGCGACATCGAAGACACTTATTACATAAAAAGTTTGTCATCATCATAGCCCCTTTTATTTCACAAACGTGAAGCTATACTATGCGATTATGGTTTGGCCGGACTATCTTCATGTAACTCTGTTTGTAAGATTTTCCAAATTTTTATAGACTGCTTTTGTTGAGAATAAAAAATTGAAGACTCCACTGCTCAAGGACATTGATGAGAGCCAGGTCCTGGACATATATGGAGGCAAACTGCCAATAGTTTTTATAAAGACTAGTAATTATTGACGCAACATGGAGAGAAGTTCTTTATTAATGCTTTGTTGCTTAAAAAGATAATATGGACATGGCAATGAAAATTCAAAAATGCTTTTTTTTTTTTAATTATAAGCTCCTCCAAATATGGATTGTTACAAAACCAACTAATCAAGGGTTAAGATTATACATGTATAGACGTTCTTTTGCTTGGTATCTGTAGTAAAATAAAAAGAAATCTATCTCTAAATCAGTAGTCGTACTATAGTCTGGCCAATGTATACATATAGCAACTTTATAGGCCGTTGGATCCCAGACTTAATTTAAGCATTAAATCCAACGACTCTCCTTCAGTAAGCTACTTTTTGCAAGATTTACTTGCTACCCATTGTTCTGGTCGCATTCTAACTTTGGTCAGAAACTATTTTGCCTATTCAAACTCTAATAACTCTCTTTACTCTATTCTCTTCACAACCTCTGGCGCTAGCTCATCTTCTATTCTTGACTCTTGGCTTATCAATTTTGTGATAAGATGACTGATGTGTTCTTGGTTGAGAAGCCTAGAGTCAAAGACTGGAGAAAATATTTCGTGTTGATGGAGGAGTGGAAGAAGTATAGAGAAAGCATCTATAAGTGCTGTCAGACAAGGGCAGATAAAGAAACTGATACTACTATGAAGCAAAAATTGATTTCACTTGCTCACAAAGTGAAGAAGGTATAAGGATGTCTATATATTGTTTTGTTGTTCCATTTTCTTTATTGTGGTGTATTTTATTGTTGAAACCAAAGTTTAGGAAAGAAATTGAATGAAAGATTGTGAAAATTGTTTTATGGCTCAAGGGAGTGGAGATTTTGATTGTGAATGTTGTTTCTTTTGCTATTGTATTTTATTAATGAAATGAAGGATTCAAGATTAAATCTCAAAAACTCTTTTTGGGTTTAGATGTCCTTTCGTTTTTGTGTAATCAGGACTGAGCATTGTAGATTGGTGATGAAATTGAAGGCAAAGTGATCTTCTTAAGGAAATTCAAGACACCCCAACTGATAAAAATGCAATAGTTGCAAGGCGATGAAAATAGTTCAGTGGGGAATTTTTTCGCTACCTTACACTAGTACAAGAAGCCAATGACAGTTTCGAGGATCGCGATGGTATTAATTTGTGCTTTTTTGAATTTATATTTGGATTGTTATAGTGATTTATGATTAGTTGCTTATTGAAATATGCTTTTTCAAGGTGCTTCTTTTTTAGTATGATTTTTCTTATGGACATGTTAGCATGAGGAATCTACAATTTATGAAGATTTTTTCCATTTATCTGGCTACTGTTAAATGGAATTTGCCTTTTTGTGGATATCATATATACTAGTGTTTTACCATATATGTTAGCAACTTTAAATAAGGGATTGCAGCAACATGCTTGAGAATGGACTCTGCTTGGAATTTGATGAAGTTATTGTATTAAAGATCATAATAATGTGCTGAGATCAGACTAAAATCAAAATTTGATTAAATTGTTAGTGCAGATTAACAACTTTCGAAGTTTATGAATGGTTTTTTGACAGTATTATCACTATCAACTTCAGTTAAAATCGGGACCAAAAGAATTGCTAAAATTACCTTTGACCCTATTCTTGCTATTCCAGATATGCCACTGCCAACATCCACATCTGGCCTGCTGCTAACAGAATCACTAATTCATAGTTTCTTGTGTGAATAGGGAGAAACAGTAATAATATGCAAATTTAGATTCGTATAGAAGCAGTAGAAAAGTCCAGTATCGATGACAATTGACTAAGGCATAAGCAAAACTTTAAAAATGAGCTTTGTAATTTTAAACTGTATTTGTTTTTTTTTTTTAAGAATTTCACGGAATGAAATGTCAATGCTCTGTTTTCATTAGTTTAAACAGCAGTGGCTAGGTTGGCAACTACATGCTTGTCTTGCAAAAAGTATGGCAACTAGATGCTTGTCTTCCATTCATTGTGATGTACTGATGTTTATTTTATCAATATTTTGTTAATTGTATTTGAGCAGGATTCAGAAGGGTCACCGAGTCTACTAGCAAGTTTGACCAACTGATCTTAGTTGCCAACTCTATTTTTCAACTAAATTAATGTGCAACAGATAGCCGAATGACATGTTCCAGATATATTCATGATAAACAAGTAATGTTGAACACTTCAACTTGTACTTTCTTCAGTATATATATGTCGTTGTATAAGAAAAGAGAACATTGTGGGCAACTATGTAAGATTCAGTTGCAGAGTTCCCTACCTTGCAGAATAGATGGAAAAGGATTAAGCAGTGGCCAGGTGCTTGCAGACCTACATTTTAGCCTTACGCAAAATGTTTATCTGATTTGGGTATCCAATGCTTCAACTTGCCAGTAACATCTGAAAGCAGATCTTAGCATGTGAAAATCAAAGTTTTTTTTTTTCAATGACTTTAGCAATACTGATATTGTAGAATTTTTATTTTTGTGATTTTTATATTTGTATATTTTCTATTAGAATATGTGATATATTCTAATTAATTTAATTTAATTTTCATAAATGTTTAAAAATTTAGATTTGAATTTATTATTTGTTAATATTAAGTGTAATGATATTTAATATATTTAATATACAATTGATAAATTCATAGTGGCTTTTTATATTATGTTTTGTAAATCATATTGCAAATCTAGGAATAAGGATAAAATGGTAATTTACCAATTGTAATTTGAGTAAAAAAATATTGATATTAAGAGTTAATTTTGTAAAATGAATTATCATAAGCTAATAGTAATTGCAAACTTTTTTTAACAACTATTTATATTAAAACACAAGTATTTGTTGTGATTTACTTGTGCATTTGTCTAAAATTCGTCATAGTATTTAATTCATCGTAATAATAATATTTTTATAATAGGAAAGCTTAACAAAAATTAGCTTGGATTATTTAACATGTAATTTGATTTAACATGGATTATGTAATAAATTCTGGGTTGCTTATGATATCTTTGCAAATTTGATTTACAAGCATTATTTAACATGAATTTGAAATAATTACACATTAAATATTATAAAGGCTATAAAAATTTATTTTTTTAAAGATATATTATAATAAATATTTTTTAATTTAAATATTAAAGTGTGTTATATATTGATGTATATTTGTGTCAAAATTTGAAGATTAAATTAATATATACAAAGTAACTACATTGTATATATGGTAAAAGTAAATTAATTGTCCAATTCTACATTAGATTGAAACCAATTACTTCCCATCTAATATTATATTATTCTAATTTGATTATTAACTACTTTAACTAGTTATAGAAATTTAGGATTATATTGCCTTTAATTAAGATAAATTTGCAAATAAATTCATGACATTACTTTGATTCATAACTTACTAATCAATTAAACTAAAATAGAATAAATATATTTGAATTGGTTTTATTCCAATCAAGGTAATCATATTTAGATAAATAACATATATTTATTTACGGATTTTTCGATACGGCAACAATAGATGCATGAATCTAATTAAATATAAAAGTGATACATTTCATAATTATATGGAAATAATTTATAAACATTTGGTAAATATTAAGAAAGTATATCATGCTAAGTAGGCTTGGCAATTTCTATATGACCTATTAACACAACACGAACGTATTTGATAAAAATGTTCTTTGGATTTAATATTATCGAATCGGACTGTTAATAGGTTAACATAAAAAAACCCGTTTGATATTGGATCGTGCTTTGGTTTATTCTATTAAAAACCATTTCGCCCGTTTAACCTGTCAATATTGAAGAAAATTTAGTAAATTTATTTATGATAAAAAATATAATAAAATATAACAAATTATAGTATTTTTTCTTAGGTGCGTACCAATATAACATTTTGATGAGCAATACAAGGAAAAAACTTATAGAATATCCGATTTCATTTTCAGCGATCATTCGATAATTGGACAATTTTTATTTATTTATCTTAAATATACTCTAGATGGATTTTTGAATGACGTATACAAAACTTTGTTTATGTTTTCGTACTATATTAAATTTAGATATTTTAATAAATTTCAAAATATTTGTTACATATTAAATGTATAAACTATTAGTTTATATTTAGAATTTGTACAAATTATGTTATACATATTGTTGTCTAACTTTAAAATAAAAAATGAGTTAAATGGGTTAGATTCGGATAATATGTTAAGTTAACAGTCGGGTTTGGGTTTTAAGATTTAGACCCAATAAGTTAGCAAATCATATTTGAATTAACATAATTTAATAAGATACAAACACGAAACGACACAAAACCGCTCTAACACGGCTCATTGTCAGGTCCAATGCTAAGTATTAACATTCCTTATTTAGACATATAATATCATATAAGTATTGATACATATAGAACATATAATAAAGCAATGATCTTAATCAGATTTGCATATGTGATAAAGTAATTTTAATGTTTTATTCATTCATATGCTTTATTATAAAGCTATAATAAGGTGACGTATGCAATAAATCATGATATATTATTTGCAAGTAAATATTTTTTAAATATAACATGCAATAAAATAAATAGGTACATATAGAAATTGTATTTTATCTTTCATTGTTTACAATATATAATATTTAGTAAGATGAAGTGTGGCAAACATTTTTAATATTAATTTGTGAGTAAATAAAATTTATATTAAAATAATATAGTGTTTAATAAATATACATCGACATAATATATCATACTAGCTTTATTGTTTGTTATTGCCATATATAATAAAACAATATTAACTTTCATTCTTATATATATAATATACAATAAACTAACACACGCACACATATACATGTATATCTTAACCATGAATTATACCTAAGTCATACTCTTTGCTATAATTATATAGTATAAAAAAAGTATAAAATTTAAATAATAAACTTGCTTTTTTCAAATATTATTTGTAGGTTCCAAGTTAAGGACACTAAGAGTAAAGCATTTGAAAACTTATAGGAATTATTGAAAAAATTTGAGAGGTAAATAGTATTCTTTAGTATATTTAAAGTAAGAACAAATTAAATTATTTTATAATAAAAGAAATAAATTAAAAAATAAAATGTAAACAAATATTAATTTGGATTACTCAATATATATTCAAATAATAAAATAATTACTTGTATAAAAGAATTATAATTAATTATAATTATATTTAAAAAACTGATTAATTAATTACTAAAAGAAATATATATTTTCTTGAAAATAAATAAATAAATGAACACTTATGCCTTCTATTTTAATAAAATTGAATTAATAAATTGATTTACCATTTTCAATCATGTCATATAGTTATAAACATTTTTAATTTATATCACAATAATTAATATGGCTCTGAAAATTTTAGTTAAATTTTATAAGGTCTGAACAGTAACCCTGACTACGAATATTGTTCCCCAGTTTACAATTTTTTCAAGTTCAATTACGAAATTTATTCATTGTTTACGATTTTTATACAAAAAGTAGTGAAAAGGAATAATATGCTTCACAACTTTTATCTCTATGTTTATAACTTTTATAGGATCTTTTACAACTTTTATATATCCAGTTACGATTTTTATATGACTTTGAAAATTTTAGTTAAATTCCATAAAGTATGAACAGCAACCTCGACTGCAACCTCTATTTCTCGGTTTACTATTTTTATATGTTCAATTAGGACATTTATTCATTGTTTACGACTTTTATACTAAAAGTAGTGAAAATGAATAGTTTTTTTTTTTTTACAAATTTTATCACTACGTTTATAACTTTTATTTATTCGGTTACAATTTTTATATTGGTTTGAAAATTTTAGTTAAATTCCATAAAGTATGAACCGTAACCTTTACTACGACTTCTATTACATGGTTTACTATTTTTATATATTCAGTTACGACATTTATTCATCGTTTACTACTTTTATACGAAAGGTAGTGAAAAGGAATAGTATGGTTTACAACTTTTATCCTTACATTTATAACTTTTATACATCTATTTACAACTTTTATATATCTCATTATGATTTTTATATGGCTTTGAAAATTTTAGTTCAATTCCACAA
Source organism: Boswellia sacra (assembly GCA_013180625.2). Classification (NCBI taxonomy): domain Eukaryota; kingdom Viridiplantae; phylum Streptophyta; class Magnoliopsida; order Sapindales; family Burseraceae; genus Boswellia; species Boswellia sacra. The sequence continues at coordinate 49,944 of SNVD02012392.1, read as the reverse complement.
GCTATGAACAGTAACTCCGATTACAACTTTTATTTTCCTCTTTACGATTTTTAAATATTTAATTACGACTTTTATTCATTATTTACGAATTTTATATGAAATGGTAGAGGGGCATTCTTGGAAAGATAAACAATTTTTTTTGCTACAATTTGGTTAACAAGAGTAGCATCATTTACAATTTTTATCCCTATTTTTATAACTTCTACACATATATTTATAACTTTTATATATCCAATTATGATTTTTACATGGCTTTGAAAATTTTATTTAAATTCCACAAGCTATGAACAGTAAATCCGATTACGACTTTCATTTTCCTATTTACAATTTTTACATATTTAATTACAACTTTTATTCATTATTTACGACTTTTATGTGAAATGGTAGAGGGGCATTCTTGGAAAGATGAAAAATTTTTTGGGCTACAATTTGGTTAAAAGGAGTAGCATCATTTACAATTTTTATCCCTATTTTTATAACTTTTATACATATATATATAACTTTTATATATCCAATTATGATTTTTATATGGCTTTGAAAATTTTAGTTAAATTCCATAAGATATGAACAGTAACTCCGATTACGACTTTCATTTCCCTATTTACAATTTTTACATATTTAATTATGACTTGTATTCATTACTTACGACTTTTATATGAAATGGTAGAGGGGCATTCTTGGAAAGATGAACAATTTTTTTGGCTACAATTTGGTTAAAAGGAATAGCATCATTTACAATTTTTATCCTTACTCTTACAACTTTCATACATATATTTACAACTTTTATATATCCGATTATGATTTTTATATGACTTTGAAAATTTTAGTTGAATTCCATAATCTATAAACAGTAACTCTAATTACGACTTTTTTTCCCCATTTACGATTTTTACATACTTAATTACAACTTTTATTCATTATTTGCGACATTTATGAGAAACGGTAGAGGGGCACTCTCGGAAAGATGAAAAAATTTTTTTGCTACAATTTGGTTGAAAGGAATAGTATCATATACAATTTTTATAGCATTTTTTACATCTTTTATATACGTGGTTACGACTTTTATATGGTTTTAAAAAATTTGGGTTAAATCCCAGAAGAAACAGTGACTTCCCTTACGACTTTTATTCTTCTGTTTATGATTTTTTTACCCTCAACTACGACTATAATTAAGAATTTACGACTCTTATACGAAATTTTAATAGTGTGTTTTACGACTTTTACATAGTATTTTACGACTTTTACCGCATTTTTCACCATTCTTATATCCCCGATACAAATGTTATAAGAGTTGGGAAAATTGCGGATTAAATCCCAAACCAAATGAACAGTGAATTCCCCTACGATTTTTAATCTCCTCTTTACGATTTTTTTGCCGCCAATTACGACTAGAATTTAACAATTTACGACTCTTATACGAAAATTATAATAATGCGCTTAACGACTTTGACATAGTGTTTTACAACTTTTATCCCATTTTTCATGACTTTTATATCCCCGATACAAATGTTATAAGAGTTGGAAAAAATGTGGGTTAAATCCCAAACCAAATGAACAGTAAATTCCCCTACGATTTTTAATATCCTCTTTACGATTTTTTTGCCGTCAATTACGACTAGAATTAAGAATTTACGACTCGTATACGAAAATTATAATAATGCGCTTAACGACTTTGACATAGTGTTTTACAACTTTATCCCATTTTTCACGACTTTTATATCCCCAATACAAATGTTATAAGAGTTAGGGAAAATGTAGGTTAAATCTCAAACCAAATGAACAGTGAATTCCCCTACGATTTTTTTCTCCTCTTTACGTTTTTTTGCCATCAATTGCGACTAGAATTAAGAATCTACGACTCTTATACGCAAATCTAATAGTGCGCTTAACGACTTTTACATAGTATTTTATAGCTTTTATCCCATTTTTCACGACTTTTATATCCCCGATACAAATCTTATAAGAGTTGGAGAAAGTGCGGGTTAAATCCCAAACCAAATAAACAGTGAATTCCCCTACGATTTTTAATCTCCTCTTTACGATTTTTTTACCATCAATTACGCTTAGAATTAAGAATTTACGACTCTTATACGAAAATTATAATAATGTGCTTAACGACTTTGACATAGTGTTTTACAACTTTTATCCCATTTTTCACGACTTTTATATCCTCGATAGAAATCTTATAAGAGTTGGGAAAAATATGGGTTAAATCCCAAACCAAATGAACAGTGAATTCCCCTACGATTTTTATTCTCCTTTTTACGATTTTTTTGCTGTCAATTACGACTAGAATTAAGAATTTATGACTCTTATACGCAAATCTAATAGTGCGCCTAACGACTTTTACATAGTGTTTTACAGCTTTTATCCCATTTTTCACGACTTTTATATCCCCGATACAAATCTTATAAGAGTTGGAGAAAATGCGGGTTAGATCCCAAATTAAATGAACAGTGAATTCCCCTACGATTTTTTTCCTTCCGTTTATGATTTTTTTGCCGTCAATTACGGCTACAATAAAGAACTTATGACTCTTATACGAAAATTATAATAATGCGCTTAACGACTTTTACATAGTGTTTTACAGCTTTTATCCCATTTTTCACGACTTTTATATCCCCGATACAAATCTTATAAGAGTTGGAGAAAATGTGGGTTAGATCCCAAATTAAATGAACAGTGAATTCCCTACGATTTTTATTCTTCCGTTTATGATTTTTTTGCCGTCAATTACGACTAGAATTAAGAACTTACGACTCTTATACGAAAATTATAATAATGCGCTTAACGACTTTTACATAGTGTTTTACAACTTTTATCCCATTTTTCACGACTTGTATATCCCTGATACAAATTTTATAAGACTTGGTGAAAATGTTGGTTAAATCCCAAACTAAATGAACAGTGACTGTCCTTACGACTTTTATTCCTCTCTTTATGAGTTTTATACTGTCAATTACGACTATAATTAAGATTTTAGGAATCTTATACGAAATTGCAATAGTGTGTTTTATGACTTTTACAAAGTATTTTACAATTTTGATTCCAATTTTCATGACATTTATGTCCCCGATACAAATCTTAATTATAGATGGAGAAATTTCGGTTAAATCCCAAACCAAATGAACATTCACTTTCCTTACGACTTTTATTCTTCTGTTTATGATTTTTTTACTGTCAATTAAGTCTACGCCGAAGAATTTTTGAATCTTATGCGAAATTGCACTGGTGTGTTTTACGACTTGTATATAGTGGTCTACAACCTTTATGGTAGTATTCACGACTTTTATAACTCACATACAAATCTTATAGGAGTTGGTGAAAATGTGGGTTAAATCCTATTGCAAATGAACAGTCATCTACCTAACGAGTTTATTCATATTTTACAACTTTTGTGTGATACAATTTAGGGGTATTCCTGCAAATATGATTCTTTGGCTAAGATTTGTAGAAAAGTAATTATGCATTTCACGACTTCTATATAGATATTTACAACTATTTTAGCCTTTTTTTCTGTCTTTTATATATTAGCTTACGACATTTATAAGATTTTAGGCTATATTTTCAGCTCCACTTGGAATCTGACTATGGTTATAGTAACCAGGAAAAACATCTTCTGACTTTTTATATCCATAAAAAATTTTCATATCTTTAAGGCACAAGTAATTAATTTACGATTTCTTTTATACTACACAATTGTGCTATACCATTATAATTTATGAATTTTTTTATGTTTACTATTAAACATCCCTACAGAAATACAATATATCTTTTTAATTAACGAATTCTTTTTGTCAAATATGCATGTGAACATTTGCATTTTATTTTATAACCAAACTAAAATTTCATACGTTTAAAACACAATTAATTAATTTATGATTTGTTTCTACTACACAATTGTACTATTCAATTATAATGTATGAATTTTTTTTGTTTACTAACAAACATCGTTATAACGAATTCTTTTTGTCAAATACACATATTACACTTGGCCTGGTGGGAAAGCATGATGGTTGTTTGAGTTTTGATGGGCGGGAAATGAATTGTGCAACCAGTTGAAAGTTTGCTTGTTGGGCCGGAAAATATTGCTACGCGTGGGAGACATGCTGGAGCCGAAACTTCTTGTAGCCGGTTACCTTCCTTGTCTTCATGGCTACAGTAAGACTACATGAGGCTACAGTCCCAGCTGTATTGGTCCAGCTGCTGGACTGTAGCCATTTCCCAATACAGTCCAACCTACATTTTTATCATCTTTATATTGCATATTTTTTAAAGAATGTCACAATTGGATTCCTAACTTTTCATAAAGTAATAGATAAACTTAGAGGAATCAACAAGTAACAACAACCATTTTGTAGACATTAGATTTTTGAGGCTTGATGATGAAATGAAGATGAATGTTGAGCGATGAAAATGATCGAAATGCCCTTGGAAGCCAAAGGAAGAAAGGTGAGAAGGAATCATTCAAGAGTCTTAAAAAATTGACACATGACTTCAAAAACCACATATATTAATCCAGGAGAAATCAGGTGATGAGTCATATACCGTTACGAAGCTACGGATGTCTAGTTTTCACAAAATTTTATGTATTGCAAATAAGAGTTGAACTCAAAGAGTTACACATGATCAAATAGACGAAGGTCAGAAAGGACTGCATTGAAAAAATGTAAAATTGAAGGACTCGATGGGGAATAACCGACCGGTTGTCATAGTGCTAGCCAGCTGTTATCTGAGTATATTTGGAAAATTTTGAATTGAAACCTTTCTTTTTTGTTTTTTTACGCCTTTTTCAACTCCAGCCCTCCACTATATAAACACCCATTCTCCTCATTTTCCAACAGATAACATAATCCTCTCTTCTCTCTCTTGAAGACACACTTGAGAATTTAAGAAGTCTTTTCTAGTTTAAAATTTGTTGAGCATCTTATATTCTAAACCTGAAAATGGTATGGGCTAAGAGTAGTTCTATCTTCTCCCTCCTCTTTTCTCATTTATTTTTCTTGCTTTAGAATATGCATGTTTAGGTTTGTTTATGCTTAGAATAAGCATGTTTAGGATTTACTTTGATGCTTAGAAGCATGTTTAGGGGTTTTATGAATTGTTTAACCCTTTATTTGTTTTGCGAGATGGAAATTCATGTCGAGGTAAGTCCGTTTTCATTTCTTTATTAGGATCATGATTAGGAATTTATTTTCTTCGTGAATGCTTAGAATTATGTTTAGAAGCACATACCTAGAATCATGCTTTGGAGCTCATGATTAGAATCATGCTAAGAAAACTTACAATTGCTTTGAAGCATGCTAGGAAATAGCATATAATAGGTAAATTACCATGCTTACCCTTAAATACTTAAGTTGGGCTAGAATAGCCATGTTTGATCTTATTTGATATTGATTAATGGAATTAGGCTAGAATATGTCATGATAACCATGCTAGGCTAGAATATGTATGACAACCATACTAGGCTAGAATTGCCATATTTAGAATTAAATCAATTGAATTATGCTAGAATAGCAATAAGCTAGAATGCCATGATAAGAAATATCAAATCTAAGTTGAAGTGCCATGATTCTAGATTATGGCTTTGTATTGAATTTTAATTGATTGATTCTATTTTGAACATACCATTGTGAACGAGGCTTTCATCCCGCCAGAGCGTTTACGATCACGACACTGTGTCAAAGCCTCTTTCGAGACTTAAGGGAATACAAACGAGCTGTGCGCACGTCTGGAGAAAGGAGTTGCCCCCCAAATTATTCAATTGGGAATGAATCCGGCAATCTGATCCCTCACTTTGGAACCTAAACTATTCTCATTGCTTCAGAGATGGGTTCAAAAAGTTAGGTACGAGTCGTTCGACCTGCCCAAATGTAAATTTGGCCTCCACTTGGGAAATACCAAATAGAAATATCTCGTATTGTTACTTAGTCCACTTAACATTGTTCATTTTATGCACACATTTCCATTTTTATCTTTGTTAGGCATGTGAGGTGATTATTCAATCAATGAAAGTTGTATATTCATACAAAGAAAGAGGGAGGAGAATGGATTACATTTCCTTTCAAACATGGAGGAATGGGAGAGGATTACAACAATTGTTATTCAACAATAAAGTAAATTCTATATTTCATCCATACAATCCATTGTATATATCATAGGTATTCAAATCAAGACTCGATAGATAATGAATTCCTTACTATCATTTGTGAGTCTATTCAATGTCTATCAAGTCTCTGCATACATATTCATGTTATTCAAGTATTCATTTTAAATGATGATCCCTCACCATCATTGTGAGTCTACCATCACTTCATGGTATCATACAATCACACTTCTATTATTATATATTCATACATTCATAAACAATTAAACAAAGCCATAATCTAATATCATGGCATTATAGCCTAGATTTTGATAAATTCTATCATGGCAATTCTACCTATAGCTATTCTAGCATAATTCATATCAAGTATTATGGCATTTCTAACCTAAAACATGATTCTCATAGCTTATTCTAGCCTAAACATAGCATTCATGGCATATTCTAGGCTAATTCATGGCATTCATGGCATATTCTAGCCTAATTCAAACACCTAACATCAATCATGGCATTCAAGGGTAAAACAATAATCCTTACCTATTCTATACTATTTCCTAGCATTCATCAAAGCAAATAAGTTTTCCTATTATGATTCTAATTGTGTGCTGTTAAGCATGATTCTAGACATGTTCTTGTGGTCATAATTCTAAGCATGATTCTAAAAAAAGAAGGATTGCGAACTCACCTTGACACGCTTATCCATCTTGCAAAATAAATTAGGTTAGAACAATTTGTTGACCCAGATATGGCAACCCAAGGGGGGAGGGGGGGGGTGGGGGGGGGGGGGGGGGGGGTGAATTGGGTTTTTATTTATCAAAACGGATTTAGAAAACTTTTCTTGAAAGATCAAAATTAGTTCACTCTTTCTTTGAGAATAAAGGTGAAGAAGATGAAATTAGAATTTATCAAAGATGCAATCAAAAGAATAATAATGATGAACAATCACAAGTGCAAGTAAATATAAAGAGATAGGGATAGAGAGAGTGCAACTCAATTTACGTGGTTCGGCAAACCTTGCCTACGTCCACGGGCTCCTAGCTCCACGAGCTATAAACTTTCCACTAAGTTGTAGAAATCTTTACAACTTACTTGATGAGCAACCTCACCAAGACTTTTTCTTCCAACTCTTGATAACACCACACCAAGAGTTCTTCTTGATGAACAACCTCACCAAGGCAACTTCCTTCAACCCTTGATAACACAACACCAAGAGTTCTTCTTGATGAACAACCTCACCAAGGCAACTTCCTTCAACCCTTGGTAACACCACACCAAGAGTTCTTCTGATGAACAACCTCACCAAGGAAACTTCTTTCAATCCTTGATAACACCACACCAAGAGTTCTTCTTGATGAACAACCTCACCAAGGAAAGAGTTCTCTCAAGGATAACTTTTATCCTTTACAAGAAGATCTCACTCTCACCACAATACAAGAACAAAGTAAATTTTTACAATAAAAGTACAACTCTCTTTAAAGAGTAGATAAAGAATATAAAAGCTCTCTAGACTTGATATTTCTCTTGTTTTTTTGCTTGATAGATGCTTCTCTTGCTCTTCTTGAATGCATGGGAGAAGGGCTCCTTTTATGGGCAAATGAGATGTACTTAATCAAGTGAAGACACCATCTTCAAATTTTCTGCCCACCATAAAAACCATAATTTTGTCTGTCATTTTTTTCAATATTCCGTTTGAAATTTGAAAATATACAAAACAGAAAAGATTTGCATATTTGAATAATCTTTCCAACGCATCAAGAATCAAGTCATTTGGATATCTGTAGCTCAAGATATGGCCAAAACACCATTCAGTGCTCATGTGACTTGATTTTTCTTTCTTGTGTCAGTCCACCAAATTGAATGATAATTCTGTCAGTCTTCCGTTTGAAATTTGAATTTATTTAAAAAATAAAATATCTGCATATTTTAATAATATTTCCAAAACATTAAGAATCAAAGTATTTGGATATCTCTATCTTAAGATATGGCCAAAACACCATTCGGTACTTATGTGAGTTGATTTTTCTTCTCTGTATCAGTCCACCGAATTACATGTCAATTATATCGGCCTTCTATTTGAAATTTGAATTTTTTCAAAACATATGAAATTTTCTTCATTAAGTGATCTTTCCAATGCCATAAGAATCAAGTCATTTTGATGTTTCTAGCTCAAGATATGTCCAATGGAGTATTCGGTGCTCATGTCAGCTGCTTCCATTTGTCTTTCAATTTTCATGATGATTTGGACAATCTTGCACTTGAAATTTGAATTTCATTAAAACATATGAAATGTTATAAATTGAGAAAGATTTCCAAAGGCTCAAGAATCACATCATTTGGATATTTTTAGAGATATATATGACCAATTGATTGAACATTGCTCATGTGTCACATTCCTTGAGTCAATCCTTGTTCTTAAACTTTGGTGCCTTTTAACATGTAGTCTTCTCCTTAGCTTCAACACTTCATTTTAATAAGCATCTTCTTGATTTTAAAATTATTTCAATGATCTTACTCTTGCACATAAATAAACATGTTAGTAAATCTCAATTAATCAATGTGTATTGTTATCATCAAAATTATCATGTAGCCTTAGGGCTAACAATCTCCCCCTTTTTGATGATGACAAACCATTGATTGCTTTAAAATATAATCTAAAATCAAGAATGAAAATAAAATCAACAATAAGCAAAAAGAATGGCACTTGTTATGAATATAAGCAATCCAACTATTTCTCCCCCTTTTGTTATCATAAAAAAAAATGTAATCAAATTAACTACTCCCCCTAAATATATTCTCCCCCTTAACATATGCCATCATATTAAAGCAAAATTAAGACATATCCAACATGCCTAATTCTCTTCTAATTATGCAAAATCTATCTTGAGTAAGGGGTTTAGTCATATTTGGGTCTAGGGACTAATTCCCAAACTTGATTTCTCTCGAATTACTTCAATTCTTCTTGCATAGCCAAAATCAAACTTTCGTCATTTTCGGCTTCTTTAAAAGATTTTGGTTCAAATTGAGAGACAAATGCAAAATGATTACAAAAGTTCCCAAAAGAAGATCTAGTTCTCATACCTTGTGATTGTTCACCAATAGTGAGATCTTTAGGGTGAGCTTTTACATACCTTCATTCCTTTGGTAATTCTTGAGAAGAATCATTTACTTCCTCAAGATTTTCTTGTTGAAGTTGCAATTCATCTTGGCTCTTTTCATCAAGCCTTGATTCCTTGATTTGCCTTTCTACCTCAACAATATCATCATCTAAATTCTTTGAAGAAATCACATTAGTTTCATCAAATTCAACATGCATAGATTCTTCAATAGCAAGAGTCTTTTTTTTTTTTTTAGTTAAAAACTCTATATGCTTTACTATAGTTGGAGTAGCCAACAAAAATTCCAATATCGGCTTTTGCATCAAATTTTCCAAGGTTATCCTTAGTGTTTAAAATAAAACATTTACATCCAAAAACTTTAAAAAATCCAATGTTGGGTTTTCTTCCTTTCCAAAGTTCATAAGGAGTTTCTTTATTAAAGCTCTAATATGGACTCTATTGATTATAAAGCATGCGGTATTAACAGCTTCGGCCCAAAAATATTTTGACAAATTATTTTCAAGTAACATGGTCCTAGCCATTTCTTGGATAGTCCTATTTTTCCTTTCAACAACACCATTTTGTTGTGGAGTTCTAGGTGAGGAAAAAATTATGCTCAAAACCATTTTCATCACAAAGATTTTCAAATGCAACATTGTCTACTTCACCACCATGATCACTCCTAATGGACACAATAGAATACCCTTTTTGATTTTGGACTCTTTTTGCAAATTTTGAAAAAGCTTGTATGGCCTCATTTTAATTTTAAAGAACACAATAACAAAAACATAATACTTTCTACCAAGGCTTTAAGTTCTTGATGGTCCAAATAAATCCAAATGAAGTAATTATAGAGGTTTATTTATTGAAATAAATTTCTTTTGTTTAAAAGAAGTTCTCACTTGTTTTCCAAATTGACAAGCATCACAACTCTTATCCTTTTCAAATTTTATTTTTGGAAGACCATCAACTAAATCATTTTTAGAAATTTTTGAAATTGTGTCCATGCTAGCATGACCTAATCTTCTATGCCATAACCAAGCATCATGATTAACAATGAAACAATTTCTACATGATCATTAACATCAATATCAATTGTATAAATATTACCACATCTATTACCAACAAATAATGTCTTATTGTTACTAACATCCTTAATCACAAATCTATTAGGCTCAAAAGTAACAAAATATCCCTTATCACATAATTAACTAATGCTAATCAAATCATGTTTCAAACCATTAACAAAAATATTTTCAATAATAAGTGAAAAAGGGTTACCAATATCACCATGTTCGATTACCCTTCCTTTGGCATTATCACCGAAGGTCACATATCCTCCTTTCTTGATGATTAATCTTGAGAACTTGGAGGCATCTCCGGTCATATGCCTTGAGCATCCAATATCTAAGTACCACTTGTTTTTGCCACTTTGACTCTACAATCAACATTCAAGGAGTAACTTTTTGGTACCCAAAAGTTCTTGGGTCCTTGGGGGTTAGTTTTGGTACTTTTTGGAACCCATATTTGTTTCAAATTAGGATTTTTCTTAATATAGCAAGAATGCACTTTGTGTCCTTTTCTTCCACAATAAGTACATGAATGATTAGGATTATTCCTAGAAGATGCATGAACAAAATAGTTTTTAAAATACTTTTGATTTTTATGAGTTTTATATCCTAACCCTCTTTTATCAAAAACGCACCTTTGGTTTTGTAACACAGAATTCAAATTTTTTGTGCTTTTTGTAAAACTATCAACAATATTTCTTAAGTCATTATTTTCCTTTTTCAAACTAGCATTTTGCTTCTCCAATTTATCAAAATCCTTTTGTTTTAAAATCTCATTTTAAGTTTTTAAAAAATGTTTTTGACTTTCCAAACTTTCAAAATCTTTTTGCTTTAAAATTTCATTTTCATTTTCTAAAGCTTCATTTATTTCCACCAACTCTTCTAATTGAGATAACATGATTTTTGAATTCTTTTTGAAAGCATTGATTTTTGAATTTTGTTTATCAACTTGCATATGTAAATTTTGGAATGCTTCAAGTAATTCATCATATTAAAGCTTAGGATCATGGTTTAGAATACTTATCTCATTTTCTCTTAAAGCCATGAAGCACATGTTTGCCACTTTGTAATCTTCTTCATTCTCCTTCAAGGTGATTTCATGAATCATGAGAGAACCTATAAGTTCTTCTAATGGTAGTTTGGTAAGGTCCTTTGTTTCTTGAATTGCCGTCACCTTTGGCTCCCAAGATTTTGGTAGACACCTAAGAATCTTTCTCACCATTTCAACACTAGAATAAGATTTACCAAGAGATTTCAAACTATTAATAATATCCGTAAATCTAGTAAACATTTCAGAAATTGATTCATCCGATTTCATCTTAAAAAGCTCATAACTATGAACTAGCATACTAATTTTGGATTCTTTAACTTGACTAGTTCATTCATAAGTTACTTCAAGTGTGTGCCATATTTCTTGTGCCGTAGAACAAGTAGATATTCTATTAAACTCATTTCTATCTAGAGCACAATACAACACATTCATAGTTTTAGCATTCAAACTCAATTTCTTTTTATCATCTTCACTAAACTCCTTAGGTTCTTTAAGCATGCATTCCCCATTTTCAATTTTGGTAGGAACAAAAGGTCCTTCCAAAACAATAGACCACAAATCATAATGAAAAGATTTCAAGAAAATACTCATTCTAGTTTTCCAATAAGAGTAATCACTTCCATTAAAAAATGGAGGTCTAGAGATAGAAAGTCCCTTAACATATGAAGTTGAATTAAAAGTTGGCATAGCTCAAAATCGGTTAAGATTTAAAAAAAAATGAGCAACCTTGCTCTGATACCACTTGTTGACCCAGGTATGGCAACCCAAGAGGGGGGGTGAATTGGGATTTTATTTATCAAAACGGATTTAGAAAACTTTTCTTGAAAATCAAAATTATTTAACTCTTTCTTTAAGAATAAAGGTGAAGAAGATGAAAATAGAATGCAATCAAGAGAATATCAATAAAGAACAATCACAAGTGCAAGTAAATATAAAGAGATAGGGACAGAGAGAGTGCAAACTTAATTTACGTGGTTCGGCAAACCTTGCCTACGTCCACGGGCTCCTAGCTCCACGAGCTAAGCTTTCCACTAAGTTGTAGAAATCTTTACAACTTGCTTGATGAACAACCTCAACAAGACTTTTTCTTCCAACTCTTGATAACACCACACCAAGAGTTCTTCTTGATGAACAACCTCACCAAGGCAACTTCCTTCAACTCTTGATAACACCACACCAAGAGTTCTTCTTGATGAAGAACCTCACCAAGGCAACTTCCTTCAACTCTTGATAACACCACACCAAGAGTTCTTCTTGATGAACAACCTCAACAAGGCAACTTTCTTCAACCCTTGATAACACCACACCAAGAGTTCTTCTTGATGAACAACCTCACCAAGGAAAGAGTTCTCTCAAGGATAACTTTTATCCTTTACAAGAAGATTTCACTTTCACCACAATACAAGAACAAAGTAAATTTTTACAACAAAAGTATAACTCTCTTTAAAGAGTAGATAAAGAATATAAAAGCTCTCTAGACTTGATATTTCTCTTATTTTTTTGCTCGATAGATGCTTCTCTTGCTCTTCTTGAATGCATGGGAGAAGGGCTCCTTTTATGGGCAAATGAGATGTACTTAATCAAGTGAAGACACCATCTTCAAATTTTCTGCCCACCATAAAAACCATAATTTTTTCTGCCATTTTTGTCAATATTCCGTTTGAAATTTGAAAATATGCAAAACAGGGAAGATTTGTATATTTGAATAATCTTTCCAACGCATCAAGAATCAAGTCATTTGGATATCTGTAGCTCAAGATATGGCCAAAACACCATTCGGTGCTCATGTGACTTGATTTTTCTTTCTTGTGTCAGTCCACCAAATTGAATGATAATTCTGTTAGCCTTCCGTTTGAAATTTGAATTTATTTAAAACATAAAAGATCTGCATATTTGAATACTTTCCAAAACATTAAGAATCAAAGCATTTGGGTATCTCTATCTTAAGATATGGCCAAAACACCATTTGGTGCTCATGTGAGTTGATTTTTCTTCTCTGTATCAGTCCACCGAATTGCATGTCAATTATGTCGGCCTTCTGTCTGAAATTTGAATTTGTCAAAACATATGAAATTTTCTTCATTAAGTCATCTTTCCAATGCCACAAGAATCAAGTCATTTTGATTTTTCTAGCTCAAGATATGTCCAATGGAGTATTCGGTGCTCATGTCAGCTGCTTCCATTTGTCTTTCAACTTTGCATGATGATTTGGACAACCTTGCACTTGAAATTTGAATTTCATTAAAACATATGAAATGTTATAAATTGAGTAAGCTTTCCAAAGGCTCAAGAATCATGTCATTTGGATATTTGTAGAGATATATATGACCAATTGATTGAACATTGCTCATGTGTCACATTCCTTGAGTCAATCCTTGTTCTTAAACTTTGGTGCCTTTAACATGTAGTCTTCTCCTTAGCTTCAACACTTCATTTTAATAAGCCTCTTCTTGATTTTAAAATTATTTCAATGATCTTACTCTTGCACATAAATAAACATGTTAGTAAATCTTAATTAATCAATGTGTATTGTTATCATCAAAATTATCATGTAGCCTTAGGGCTAACACAATTCATAATATTCTAAACATGCTCATAAGCATAAAATAAAACCCTAAATATGCTTCTTCTAAGCAAGAAAAGTAAAAGAAAGAATAGGAGGGAGGAGAGAGTTCTGCTCTTAAGACGTACCTTTTCTGGGTTTAAGGCAATAGAACGCCTAAAAAAACATTTATACTGGAAAAGACTTCTAGAATTCTTGAAGAGGGAGAAGAGATGATTGTATTCGACAATCGGTGTCTTACAAAGTGAGAGGAGGGGGTTTATATTGGAGAGCGGTGAAGACGAAAAAGGAAGTTTACTAACCAAATTTCCTGAAATAAACCAAAAAGGGTCGGGCGACCATCTCTAGGCAGTCAGGCGGCCATCTGATAGATGTTAGCCATTGGCCAACAGCCAAATAGCTGTCTGATGGCCGATCGATCAATATCTCATGGGCCCTTTCCTTTTTTGTCTTCTTTCAATGCAATCCTTCCACCCCTTTGCTCCTTTGATCATGTATAACTTCTCATGTTCAACTCCGATTTGTGATCCGTAAATTTCTACGAAAACTAGACATACATAGCTTCACAAGGTATATAAACTCATCTTAGATTCCTTCTGGATTAGTTTATGTGATTTTTCAAAATCATGTGTCAGTTTTTGAGGCTCTTTACCAACTTCTTCTTACCCTTCTCTTCTTGACTCTCATGGGCATTTTGGTCATTTTTTTGCTCAATATTCGTCTTCATTTTATCATCGAGCCTCTAAAATTCAGTATCTTAGAACCATGTTTAGAAGTATTATTGTATTATGCCATGAAGTGGTGGTGGACTCACATTGATGTGAGGGACCATTACTTAGAATGAACACTTAAATGAATAAATGTATGAATATACTGAAGAGACTTGATAAACATTGAATAGAGTCACATATAGTGGTGAGGAATTCACTATTTATCGAGTCTTGATTGGATTATTTATATTTGATATTTGCATGTATGATTTATATGAATGAATACTTGAAGTGTTTAGAAGTAGAATTTATTTTATTATTGAAGAACAAACGATGTAATCCTCTCCCTTATCCCCCATGTTTGAAAGGAAATGTAATTCAATTCTCCTCCCTTTTTCTTTGTATGAATATACAACTGTCGTCGATTGAATATCACCTCACATGATTAATCAAGATAAAACTTGAAATGTGTGCATAAAATGAACAAATTAGGTGGATTGTATAATAATATGAGCTATTTTATTTGGTATACCCTAGTGGAGGCCGAATTTTGATCCAAGCAAGACGAATGGCTCGTAACTAACTTCCTGAACCCATCTTTGAAACGATGAGGATGGTTTAGGCCCTTAAGTGAGGGATCAGATTGCCCCCATTCATTCCCAATTGAATAATTAGGTGAGAACTCTATTTGTCTATATGTGCTCATGACTCGTTTGTGTTCCCTTAAGTCTCGAAAGAGGCTTTGATACAGTGTCATGATCGCATACGCTTTAGCATGATGAAAAGCCCATTCATAATGGCGATTGCACTGAGGATAAGAGAAGTTGATTTTGATTGGGATACCAAATTCAAATACCTTATGTTGATACTTTGAGTCCTTGTGTCACTACATTTTGCCCACAAGGAGCACGAACTACCTAAACTACCCGTATGACATTGGCATGAGAAGTCTTTGGCTCCATTCAAGCTCCAGATGACTCATGTTGGTGTCACCATCTTTGAGCATGTACCATTGAATTGGTATAAAAAGAGACCCGCCGAAGGGGGCATCTCTCGCTCGAAGGAGTCTAGACCATTGGACCCCTGAGACTAAAGCTTATAAAGATGAACCTAGAAACTTCCAATAGGATTAATGTCTAAAACCCATGTTGAAATATATGTCTATGAATGTAAATTCCCTATGATTAGAATAACATTGACCCAAACCTCATGCAACCATGAACGAATGCCACATGTCAAGTTGCCCATAAGAATAAAATGAGGACATGTGCCATAAGTTGAGGTTATCATGATGTTTAGAAGCTATGTTACGATAATTATAGAGAATCCGACATCAAATCATGTGTTAGAATTAGGTGAGAGAATCTTGCATCCCATATCCTATGATGATGACTTGGGAATGAGGCCAAAAATCTGAGGAAAAGAGACTCAACCTCACATGTGTGAGAAAAATAAGGTTAGAAGGCTGAAAATATGTCTATGCCCTTGTATGAGCATGCATTATATCATTCATAAATGCATGCATGCATGGCATTAACATATTTGTTTTGTAGCCATCATAGCTTGGGTTAGACGAGGTGCTCGTTTGACATGGCATGAAGAACCAATTATTAAAATGTTCTCACCCAACAACAACAGTGCTGAAATGGCTTAGGTGTGGGCTAACATCACCGCTCTTTAACAATAAATGTTCCAACTCATTAAAGCTCTATGAAATGGGCCTAGCCACATGCACCAGCCTCCACGCGAAGGAAATGATAGTGAGACTAGTCAAGGTAGAGATAGGGAGAAAAGCTCAGCCAATCAAGAGGAGCCTCAATCGATTAAGCAGTTGGCTAAGGACATAGAGGAGGCCTAATCCCTCTTGATTGAAAGGGGTTGAAGACCTAGATAATATCTTGCTTATAGGGGACAACAATTTTCCTCCCAAGTTTGGCATACCAGATTTGCCCAAGTTTAATAAAGAGAGTAATTCGAAGACATATCTGAGATAGTAAGCTGCTATCATGACCACCACTCCTTTGTCTAAGGAGTATATCTTGAAGCATTCATGCTATCCCTAGAAGATGATGTGGTAGTGTGTTACCATAATCTTCGCAAAAAAGTCTAAAAAGATTGGGAGGACCTATCCAAATAGTTTGTAGAGCAGTATCGTCATAATACCCAACTACAGATAATCTTGAGGGATTCAGAGAAACTCGCCAAAAGCCCAATGAAACTTTTTCATAATACTTAGTCCATTGGAGGGCCAAAGCTGCTAAGATGGCCATAAGGCCTACGGAGAAAGATCATGTCCATATGGTGATTAATGGAGCCCATGCCTTCATAAGTGATAGACTGGCGGGCTTTCCAATCAAGACCTTTAAAGATTTGTATGATTTAGGCGTCCAAATAAAAGATTTTGAGGCTAGCAGAAATGAAGCAATAATAGTTACGCTAGAAGAAATCAAGGGCAGTATCATCAAGCTAATGGGTCTAACACGAAGTATATAGAGGTGACAGCAGCCATCCAACAAAGGAAGTTCAGTCATTTGGGGGGACCTTTGTCAAAATCTTTGCAAGATTAAGAGCCGAAGGTATCTTACAACCGTTGCCAAGAAATTGGAGGTATCACGAGAAATGTGAATTCCACCAAGAGACCAGGCACAAGACTGATGATTGCACTCGTCTCCTTCATGAGATCCAAGATTTGATCGACAAGGGCCAAGTTCCTAATTTAGAGACACAAGAGCCCAACACTAGAAGTAGTTCACTACCCAACTACAATTAGTACCACCTCCAATGACTAACATGATTGGTTCAGGCTTAATCGAATAGCAAGTCATTAGTTCTTTTGGGGAGAATAGATCAAATAGGACCAAGAAAGCCAAAAGATGGTAGAAGTTCAAGCTTGAACAACAAGAAGGGTCCACTGGAAAAGTGGCCACAAAGAAAAAGCCTAAGGTCGAAGAGTCCAAAGAAGAAAAGCCTAAAGAGATCGTTGAAAGGGCTGAAGACGAGCCCATTCCTTTAGCGGCCCAGATTCTCACCAATAAGGGTAGATGGACCAATACTACTGTAAAGGGAACTAAACGAAGCTTGGAAACTGAATTTATGTGCCTCAGTGACCATGAGGAGGAAAAGCAATAAAAAGTAGATGAAAAAGAAGTTAAGGTGGAAGAGGAAGAGACAACCTCCGCCTAGAAGATGTTCACATCATGAAGTGCCTTTGCCAAGAAGTGGATGGCTAGAAAAGGCCTACCACCTAGAAGACTCAAGGTGAAAAGGGGTAGCAAAGCTAGAAAAGAGAAGCAAGTTGAAAGCCTTGTGAGGAGAGAGAGTTTACTTAGAAAGTGCAAAGAAGTGAGAATTATGAGAATGTGGATGACATCCCTAAAATCAAAACCCTTCAAAACTTTTGAGCTGAATTTAGTAGTGATAAGGAAGAAAAGAAGGTGAGAGTTGAGGGAGAAACACTTAAGGGTGAGAATGAGAATGTACAAAGAGTTACAAGGAGTGGTAGGTTTTACCATGAGAAAGACTTCTCCTGAGAAAGAAATTGCCAAGGAAGAGAGTCAAAGAAGAAGAAGATCAAATAATCAAGCTGTTAAAGAAAACTCAAGTGAATGCTAGCATTTGGGACTTGTTGATTTCATCTTAAAAGCATAGAAAAGCCATGGCAAAGGCTTTAGCAGAGGTGTTAATATCAATGGTTGCTACTCTTAATGAAATGTTGGTTGCCATGACCAGAAGGAAACCTAAAAGGGTAAATGAGAAAGGTGTAATCACCTTTAGCAATGGTGATCTACCTTTGGAGGGAATGAATCATAACAAATCATTGTTTATCACCACTGAGATTAGTGGGAAGACGTCTCCTTGTATTATGGTGGATAATGGATCTACGATCAACATTATGCCTATGAAGATATTTCACAAATATAGGGTTAGTGAAGATGAACTTGAGCCTTGTGAGATGGTGATTAGGGCTTACAATGACTCAAAAAGAAGTGCCATTGGGATCTTCAGGGCATTAGTAAGGACTAGGCCTATTGAAGTAATGACCGAGTTTATAGTCCTTGACATTCTGGTCACCTTTACTGCTTTGTTAGGCCGTGCATGGTTTCATCTGCTTGGTGGAGCTCCTTCCACTTTGCATTAGAAGATTCGATTCAATATGGATGGGGAGATTGTGACCATTCATGCAACCTCAACAATTACACCTGCTGCTTTGAGTATGAAGGTTAGAGAAATACCTTACATGGGAGGCTTCCATGTAGCCATGATTGATGAAGTCAGTCTACTTGTTGCCGAATAATGAAAAAGCAAGGATAATTGCCAAGAACTGGGCTTGTGAGGAATGGAAGTGTTTTGTCATCTCTTCCAGATTTCAAAGGCTAGACTTCTAGAAGTGAGTTAGGTAATGTGTCCGATGGGCAAGAAGAAGACTTTGAGCCCAAGAAGGGGAGGTTCATCAAGTTTGTCAAGGCCCAAGATACGAACTATGGGGGAGCTATCGAACCATGGGTTTACAACCGAAGCCCGGATTTGAGATTTTCAAGGATATACCCCAAAGGCAAGACTAGGCTAATAGACCCATTCGTCGACCTTACTGCCTTCATCGAAGAAGGAATCAAAGATGTCTATTATAAAGATGTATTTTTTTTGGGCCTCTTTGAAGAGGAAGACATTGTATATGTTTCAAAGTTTAATGTAATAAAGAATAGTTATGCTTACTTGTGTGATGTTTTTCCTAATGGAATTGTGCATGATGATTTGCATTTCACTAGCATATTTGACATCAGCACCATTCAAACTCTTGACATTAATCTTGGTACGCCCAAGAACATATGCATCGCACTTGACACAACTCTTGAAGAGAAAGAGAGATTTGAAAAATTTCTAAACAAATATGAAGAGGTCTTCACCTGGTCCTACGATGAAATGTCTGGAATCGATAGTAGTATCGCTGAGCATACGATTCCAACATATCTGCACATGAGATCGATCAACCAAAAGTTGAGGAGGTTGAGACTAGAATGGGCTTAGAAGATCAAGGAAGAAGTCTCTAAGCAAATTTAAGTCAAGTTTCTAGATGTGGTAAAGTATCTAGAATAGTTAGCCAGTCAATCTTGTGCCAGTGCTAAAGAAGGATGGAAAGGTTTGAATGTGTGTAGATTACCGAGATTTGAACAAAGCCTCACCAAAGGATGACTTTCCTTTACCTCACATTGATGTGTTAGTGGACAATGCCACTGCCAGTGTGATATTCTCCTTTATAGATGGATTTTCTAGTTACAACCAGATAATGATGGCCAATGAAGACAAGATAAAAACAGCCTTCATTACAGAATAGGAAACCTACTATTACAAGGTGATGCCTTTCAGGCTGAAGAATGAAAAGGCAACTTACCAACAAATGGCAATGACACTGTTTCATGATATGATGCATAACAAGATAGAAATCTATGTGGATGACATGATGGTGAAATCCGAGACTCAAGAAGGTCACTTTGAAGCTTGAGACAGATTCCTAGACACGTTGAAGAATTATAAGTTGTGACTTAATCAGAAAAAGTGTGTCTTTGGAGTCACCTCTGGGAATCTATTTGGGTTTGTAGTCAACAAGAAAGGGATAGAGGTAGAACCAGACAAGGTTAAGGCAATCATGAAGATTCCATCACCCAAGACCAAAAAAGAAGTTCAAAGGTTTCTTAGGAAGATCCAATACATCAGTCGATTCATTACAAAATTGATAACAATTTATGCTCAATCTTTAGGCTCGTAAAGAAGGATCAGCCAATGATTTGGAATGATCAGTGTCAAGAAGCATTTGAGAAGATTAAGAAGTACTTGCAGAATCTGCTAGTTTTGAGACGGCCAAAACCTGGCAAGAATATGATTCTCTACTTGGCCCTTCAGGAGAAGGCGGCCATAAGTGCTATGCTAGCACAAGAAGATAAGAATGGCATAGAGCATGATATTTATTACCTTAGCAAAAAGTTGTTAGTATATGAGATAAAGTATAGCTACATGGAGAAAACATGCTTAGTCATGGAATGGCTCTCGAAGAAGTTAAGGCATTATTTTCAGTCTTATAAGATTAAAGCTGTTTTAAGGGAAGATTCAATAAAGTGTCTTTATGCAGCACCATCTTTGTTGGGCAAACTAGCAAGATGGGTAGTTCAACTGTCAAAATTTGACATTGAGTATGTCACGAAGAAGGTGGTGAAAGGAAGGGTAATGGCAGAATTTTTGACTATGAATCTGGTCGACGATGATGAACCATAGGAGTTGGATTTCCCATGTGGACATCTAGGGGTAATCTCGATAGTGGGATAAAGAATGTTCTTCGATAGAGTTATCAATAGAAATGGTGTTGGAATAGAAGTTATTCTAGTCTTACCAATTGAAGAAGTCATTTCCTTCGTTAAGAAGTTGGAGTTTGGGTCACTAATAACATCACTGAGTATAAAGCCTGTGCCTATAGGCTAGAAATTATGATTACGGTGGGCACTGATGCAATAGAAGTGTTAGAAGACTCGAAGCTTGTCATCTCTCAAGCCAATGAAGTTTGGGATTTAAGGGAAGGAAAGTTGAAACTATACCTCAAGCATATTAGAAGGTTGATTGGGAAGTTCAAGCAGTGCACCTTCACCTATCTTCCCAGAAATGAGAATCAGATGGCTGACACTTTGGCTTCTTTGGCATCAGTTTGGGTGAGTACTTAAGAACTACTGGTAAAGCCAATAGTGATGTCACAAGCATGGGGTCCTTACTACATGGAAGCTGAAGTGGATGGGAAGCCATGGTTCTATGATTTGAAAGAAGTACTTAAGGAAAGAATTTTGCCAGATGAGGCCAATGAGAAAGACAAGGTTGTACTACGAAGGTTATCCTAACAATTTACTTGTTATCAAGGAGTAATGTATAAGAGAATGCCATAAGGGAAGCAATTGAGATGTGTCGACAAGGAAAAAGCTAGAAGGCTCATGGAGAAAATCTATAATGGTATATGCAGGCCATACATGAATAGACTTATGCTTGCGAAGAAGATAATGAGACAAGGCTTTTATTGGCTAACCATGGAGACTGATTATGTCCAATTTGTGAAGAGATGTCACAAGTGCCAGATCAATGAAAATTCGATTCACCAGCCACCCTTGGAGTTACAAGGAATGTTGGCATCGTGGCCCTTTGTGGCATGGTGGGTTGACATTATAGGCGAGATAAGGTCGTCATCCTCTAATAGGCATAGATATATAGTATTGGCGATTGACTAGTTCATCAAATGGATAGAAGTTGAGTCCTATAGTAGACTGGGGGCAAAGTAGATGGCAAAGTTTGTCGAAAAGAATACCCTATACAGATTTGGAGTGCCATATCATGTCATGATTGAAAAAGGGGTTCATTTCTAGACTGAGACTAGAGCCTTATTTGAGAAATATGGAACTGAACACCATAAGTCACCCATAAATCGACCACAAGTAAATGGAGCTATAGAAGTAGCCAATAAGAACATCAAGAAGATGCTAGTCAAGACGGTGCAGACATAAAAAGATTAGGCAGAGAAGCTTTTGTTTGTGCCATAAAGTTATAGAACAACACCTAGAAGCTCAACGGGCATGACGCCCTTCTCGTTGGTTTATGGTTCAAAAGCAGTCCTATGAATTGGGATAGAAATGAAATCAGCAAGGGTTCTAATGGAAGCAAAAATTTCTAAAGGGGAGTGGATTCACCAATAGATATGAACAGTTGGCCTTAGTTGATGAGAAAAAAATGAAGGCTAGATATCACATGCAGTTATACCAAAAATAGGTTGGTCGAGCCTTTAACAAGAGAATAAAGGTAAGGAAGCTCAAAGATGGGGAATTATTCCTTAAACAAGCGTGGCCAATTATGTTTGATCCAAGGGGGAAGTTTAAGCCCAACTAGAAGGGCCTATTCATTGTGACAAAGGTCATGTCTGGTAGAGCCATGATCCTATTACAAATGGAAGGGAATGAGTCCATTGAACCCATCAACATGGATAGGCTGAAGAAATACTATGTGTGAAAGTGAGAAAAAAGAAAAAAGAGAGTGTGAGAGGAAAAATAATTAATCAGAAAAACAAAAATGGTTGATTAATGAAAGGAGCTATCTCATTATGCACATATTATTCGAAGAATAAACGATTTTACTTTTATTAATGAAATGAAATTATTTGAAAACAAATATGTCTTTGAAATATCTTATTATTTTGCATAATGATAAAAGGAAAGCATCTAACATCTAAGCTAAAAATGAAACTATCAATGTCGTCTCTGCCTCTTCACTGGACTATGAATAGGCTCATCATACCACTCACTGCATTGTCTAGCTCTAATAGCAGGATTAGGAATGGAAGCCTAAAGGGTCATCCAATCCTTATAGTGGTCGTCTATCTCAAATTCAGGATCATGGAACAGATTCGTCGCGATAGTCTAATGCGGCTAAAAATCCTTCACATACTTTAGATAATGAGCAAACAGTCTCCCAAGATCGAAAGCAGTCAATGAATCATGATCCCTTACTTAATCTCGATTGTCGACACGGTCTATTAAGATCATAGAATGAACTGTGGGTGAAGCCTGCCAAAGGCATGCACGCGACATAGGTCCCAATCAGTTGACCCAAGAAGAACGTCTATCGAGTCTCCTCCTCATATGAAGTAGAGGGCTGTAATAGGAAATAATCCTTCAGGTGATGCTAGAATGGACAACCTTTCTTGTAACTAAATCTGAAAAAAGAAGAAACAAAAGAAAAATAAGAAAAAGCCTGCTAAGTTGAAAACCTAAAAGGTGGCTTAGACAAAAATTAAGTCAAGCCTGCTAAGTTGAAAACCTGAAAGGGCAGCTTAGAAAAAAAATTAAGGCAAAGAAAAAAGAAGAAAAGAAAGCTCATTGAGCTAAAAACCCGAAAAGGCAGGCTTAGGCAAAAGTTAGGGCAAGCTTACTAAGTTGAAAACCCAAAAGTACAGCTTTGCCAAAAAATAGAACATGACAAAAGAAAAAAAAGAGAAAAGAAAAAATAAACCGCTAAATGGAAAACCAAAAGGGCCGCATAGGCAAAAATTAAGGTTAAAAGAAAAATACCTAAATAAGTTGAAGACTACCACTACTCTAATCAATCCTGACACAATCTAGTCAGATCAATGTTTCAGCAAGAATCAAGAGAACTGTTGTGAAACTTGTTAGCCCTAAGACTACATGATAATTTTAATGATAACAATACACATTGATTAATTGAGATTTACTAACATGTTTATTTATGTGCAAGAGTAAGATCATTGAAATAATTTTAAAATCAAGAATAGGCTTATTAAAATGAAGTGTTGAAGCTAAGGAGAAGACTACATGTTAAAGGCACCAAAGTTTAAGAACAAGGATTGACTCAAGGAATGTGACACATGAGCAATGTTCAATCAATTGGTCATATATATCTCTACAAATATCCAAATGACGTGATTCTTAAGCCTTTGGAAAGCTGACTCAATTTATAACATTTCATATGTTTTAATGAAATTCAAATTTCAAGTGCAAGGTTGTCCAAATCATCATGCAAGTTGAAAGACAAATGAAAGCAGCTGACATGAGCACCGAATACTCCTTTGGAACATATCTTGAGCTAGAAAAATCAAAATGACTTGATTCTTGCGGCATTGGAAAGATGACTTAATGAGGAACATTTCATATGTTTTGAAAAAATTCAAATTTCAAACAGAAGGCCAACATAATTGACATGCAATTCGGTGGACTGACACAGAGAAGAAAAATCAACTCACATGAGCACCGAATGGTGTTTTGGCCATATCTTAAGATAGAGATATCCAAATGCTTTGATTCTTAATGTTTTGGAAAGCTTATTCAAATATGCAGATCTTTTTTGTTTTGAAGAAATTCAAATTTCAAACGGTAGCTTGACAGAATTATCATTCAATTTGGTGGACTGACACAAGAAAGAAAAATCAAGTCACATGAGCACTGAATGGAGTTTTGGCCATATCTTGAGCTACAGTTATTCAAATGACTTGATTCTTGATGTGTTGGAAAGCTTATTCAAATTTTCAAATCTTTTATGTTTTGCAGATTTTCAAATTTCAAACGGAACATTGACAAAAATGGAAGACAAGATTAAGGTGTTTATGGTGGGAAGAAAATTTGGAGTTGGTGTCTTCACTTGATTAAGTTCATCTCATTTGCCTATAAAAGAAGCCATTCTCCCATGCATTCAACAAGTGCAAGAGAAGCATTTTATCAAGCAAAAAGCAAGGAAAATATCAAGTCTAGAGAGCTTTTATATTATTTTTCTACTCTTTGAAGAGAGTTATACTTTTGTTATAAAAATTATCTTTGTTCTTGTATTGTGGTGAGAGTGAGATATTATTGTAAAGGATAATAGTTATCCTTGAGAGAACTCTTGTTGTGTGTTATCAATAGTTGAAGGAAGTTGCCTTGGTGAGGTTGTTTATCAAGAAGAACTCTTGGTGTGGTGTTATCAAGGGTTGAAGGAAGTTGCCTTGATGAGGTTGTTCATCAAGAAGAACTCTTGGTGTGGTGTTATCAAGGGTTGGAAGAAAAAGTCTTAGTGAGGTTGTTCATCAAGCAAGTTGTAAAGATTTCTACAACTTAGTGGAAAGCTTAGCTCGTGGAGCTAGGAGCCCGTGGACGTAGGCAAGGTTTACCGAACCACGTAAATTGAGTTTGCACTCTCTCTATCCCTTTCCTCTTTACATTCACTTGCACTTGTGATTGTTCATCATTATTATTCTTTTGATTGCATCTTTGATAAATTCTAATTTCATCTTCTTCACCTTTATTTTTAAAGAAAGAGTGAACTAATTTTAATCTTTCAAGGAAAGTTTTCTAAATCCATTTTGATAAATAAAAACCCAATTCACCCCCCTCTTGGGTTGCCATACCTGGGTCAACAAGTGGTATCAGAGCAAGGTTGCTCATTTTTTTAAATCTTAACCGATTTTGAGCTATGGCTACTTTCAATTCAACTTCATATGTTGAAGGACTTTTTATCTCTAGACCTCCATTTTTTAATGGAAGTGATTACTCTTATTAGAAAACTAGAATGAGTATTTTCTTGAAATCTTTTGATTATGATTTGTGGTCTATTGTTTTGGAAGGACCTTTTGTTCCTACCAAAAGTGAAAATGGGGAATGCATGCTTAAAGAACCTAAAGAGTTTAGTGAAGATGATAAACAGAAATTGAGTTTGAATGCTAAAGCTATGAATGTGTTGTATTGTGCTATAGATAGAAATGAGTTTAATAGAATATCTACTTGTTCGACGGCACAAGAAATATGGCACACACTTGAAGTAACTCATAAAGGAATTAGTTAAGTTAAAGAATCCAAAATTAGTATGCTAGTTCATAGTTATGAGCTTTTTAAGATGAAATCGGATGAATCAATTTCTGAAATGTTTACTAGATTTACGGATATGATTAATAGTTTGAAATCTCTTGGTAAATCTTATTCTAATGTTGAAATGGTGAGAAAGATTCTTAGGTGTCTACCAAAATCATGGGAGCCAAAGGTGACGGCAATTCAAGAAGCAAAGGACCTTACCAAACTACCATTAGAAGAACTTATGGGTTCTCTCATGACTCATGAAATCACCTTTAAGGAGAATGAAGAAGAAGATTGCAAAGTGGCAAACATGTGCTTCATGGCTTTAAGAGAAAATGAGATAAGTATTCTAAAACATGATCCTAAACTTTCATATGATGAATTACTTGAAGCATTCCAAAATTTACATGTGCAAGTTGATAAGAAAAATTAAAAAATCAATGCTTTCAAAAAGAAGTCAAAAACCATGTTATCTCAATTAGAAGAGTTGGTAGAAATAAATGAAGCTTTAGAAAATGAAAATGAAATTTTAAAGCAAAAAGACTTTGAAAGTTTGAAAAGTCAAATACATTTTTCAAAAACTGAAAATGAGATTTTAAAACAAAAGGATTTTGATAAATTAGAGAAAGAAAATGTTATTTTGAAAAAGGAAAATAATGACTTAAGAAATATTGTTGATAGTTTTACAAAAAGCACAAAAAATTTGAATTCTATGTTACAAAACCAAAGGTGTGTTTTTGATAAAAGAGGTTTAGGATATAAAACTCATAAAATCAAAAGTATTTTAAAAATTATTTTACTCATGCATC
Source organism: Boswellia sacra (assembly GCA_013180625.2). Taxonomy (NCBI): domain Eukaryota; kingdom Viridiplantae; phylum Streptophyta; class Magnoliopsida; order Sapindales; family Burseraceae; genus Boswellia; species Boswellia sacra. Next base: position 23,186 of record SNVD02012392.1, on the reverse strand, counting down.
TTCTAGGAATAATCCTAATCATTCATGTACTTATTGTGGAAGAAAAGGACACAAAGTGCATTCTTGCTATATTAAGAGAAATCCTAATTTGAAACAAATATGGGTTCCAAAAAGTACCATAACTAACCCCCAAGGACCCAAGAACTTTTGGGTACCAAAAAGTTACTCCTTGAATGTTGATTGTAGAGACAAAGGAGTGGCAAACACAAGTGGTACTTAGATAGTGGATTCTCAAGGCATATGACCGGAGATGCCTCCAAGTTCTCAAGATTAATCATCAAGAAAGGAGGATATGTGACCTTCGGTGATAATGCCAAAGGAAGGGTAATCGGACATGGTGATATTGGTAACCTTTCTTCACCTATTATTAAAGATGTTTTGCTTGTTCATGGTTTGAAACATGATTTGATTAGCATTAGTCAATTATGTGATAAGGGATATTTTGTTGCTTTTGAGCCTAATAGATGTGTGATTAAGGATGTTAGTACCAATAAGACATTATTTGTTGGTAATAGATGTGGTAATATTTATACAATTGATATTGATGTTAATGATCATGTAGAAATTGTTTCATTGTTAATCATGATGCTTGGTTATGGCATAGAAGATTAGGTCATGCTAGCATGGACACAATTTCAAAAATTTCTAAAAATGATTTAGTTGATGGTCTTCCAAAAATAAAATTTGAAAAGGATAAGATTTTTTATGCTTGTCAATTTGGAAAACAAGTGAGAACTTCTTTTAAACAAAAGAAATTTATTTCAACAAATAAACCTCTACATTTACTTCATTTGGATTTATTTGGACCATCAAGAACTCAAAGCCTTGGTGGAAAGTATTATGTTTTTGTTATTGTGGATGATTATTCAAGATTCACTTGGGTACTATTCTTGAAAACTAAAAATAAGGCCATACAAGCTTTTTCAAAATTTGCAAAAAGAGTCCAAATCAAAAAGGGTATTCTATTGTGTCCATTAGGAGTGATCATGGTGGTGAAGTAGACAATGATGCATTTGAAAATCTTTGTGATGAAAATGGTTTTGAACATAATTTTTTCTCACCTAGAACTCCACAACAAAATGGTGTTGTTGAGAGGAAAAATAGGACTATCCAAGAAATGGCTAGGACCATGTTACTTGAAAATAATTTGCCAAAATATTTTGGGCCGAAACCGTTAATACCGCATGCTTTATAATCAATAGAGTCCATATTAGAGCTTTAATAAATAAAACTCCTTATGAACTTTGGAAAGGAAGAAAACCCAACATTGGATTTTTTAAAGTTTTTGGATGTAAATGTTTTATTTTAAACACCAAGGATAACCTTGAAAATTTGATGCAAAAGCCGATGTTGGAATTTTTGTTGGCTACTCCAACCATAGTAAAGCATATAGAGTTTTTAACAAAAAGACTCGTACTATTAAAGAATCTATGCATGTTGAATTTGATGAAACTAATGTTATTTCTTCAAAGAATTTAGATGATGATATTGTTGAGGTAGAAGGGCTAATCAAGGAATCAAGGCTTGATGAAACGAGCCAAGATGAATTACAACTTCAACAAGAAAAGCTTGTGGAAGTAAATGATTCTTCCTAAGAATTACCAAAGGAATGGAGGTATGCAAAAGCTCACCCTAAAGATCTCATTATTGGTGAACCATCATAAGGTATGAAAACTAGATCTTCTTTTAAGAACTTTTGTAATCATTTTGCTTTTGTCTCTCAATTTGAACCAAATCTTTTAAAGAAGCCGAAAATGACGAAATTTGGATTTTGGCTATGCAAGAAGAATTGAATCAATTTGAGAGAAATCAAGTTTGGGAATTAGTCCCTAGACCCAAAAATCATTCTATTATAGGCACTAAATAGATTTTTAGAAATAAAGTAGATGAAAATGGCACCATTATTAGAAATAAAGCTAGACTTGTTGCTTAAGGATACAATCAAGAAGAAGGTATTGATTATGAGGAAACCTTTGCATCGGTTGCTAGATTAGAATCCATTAGAATGTTGTGTGCATTTGCATGTTATAAAAATTTTACATTATACCAAATGGATGTCAAAAGTGCATTTTTAAATGGTTACATTATGGAGGAAGTATATGTCGAGCAACCTCTTGGTTTTCAAAATCATGATTTTCCAACCATGTTTTCAAACTCAAAAAGGCACTTTATGGCTTGAAACAAGCACCAAGAGCATGGTATGATAGATTGAGCAAATTTCTCATTGATAATGGTTTCGAAATAAAAAAAGTTGATACTACTCTTTTTGTTAAAACAAAAAATGATTATTTATTAATTGTTCAAATCTATGTTGATGATATTATATTTGGTGCTACTAATGTCTCTATGTGTGAGGAATTTTTCAAGTGCATGCAACAAGAATTTGAAATGAGCTTAATGGGAGAATTAAATTTCTTCCTTGGACTTCAAATCAAGCAATCAATAGATGGGATCTTCATTAATCAAGCTAAATACACAAGAGATCTTCTCAAGAAGTTTGGCATGGATAATTCAAGGACATATAACACACCTATGGGTACATTAACCAAGCTTGACAAAGATGAGAAAGGAAAAGATGTTGAGGTAACAAAATATCGAGGTATGATTGGCTCTCTTTTGTATTTAACTGCTTGTAGACCTGATATTATGTTTAGTGTGTGTATGTGTGCTAGATTTCAATCTTGTCCAAAGGAATCTCACCTTAAAGCTGTCAAAAGGATTTTTAGATATCTTCTTGGAACCATAAATCTAGGTCTTTGGTATCCTAAGTGTGATAATTTTGATCTAATTAGTTATTCAGATGCGGACTTTGCTGGAAGTCTTCTTGATAGAAAGAGCACTAGTGGCTCTTGCCATTTTCTAGGACATGCATTAGTCTCATGGTTTAGTAGAAAACAAAATTTCTGTTGCCTTATCAACCGCGGAAGCCTTGTATATTGCAGTAGGAAGTTGTTGTGCACAATCTCTTTGGATGAAACAAATTTTAAAAGATTATGGTGTGGTATTTGATCATATTCCCATCAAATGTGACAATACAAGTGCCATCAACATTTCAAAAAATCCAATACAACACTCTAGGACTAAGCATATAGAGATTAGACATCATTTTTCTTAAGATCATGTGCAAAAAGGTAATATTTCTTTAGAAATTGTTCCCACCGAAAAACAATTAGCTGATATATTTACTAAACCCCTTAGTCAAGATAGATTTTGCATAATTAGAAGAGAATTAGGCATATTGGATATGTCTTAATTTTGCTTTAATATGATAATCTTTGAATGGTAGCATATGTTAAGGGGGAGAATATATTTAGGGGGAGTAGTTAATTTGATTACATCTTTTTTATGATAACAAAAGGGGGAGAAATAGTTGAGTTGGATTGCTTATATTCATAACAAGTGCCATTCTTTTTGCTTATTATTGATAACAAGTGCAATTCTTTTTGCTTATTATTGATTTTATTTTCATTCTTGATTATATTTTAAAGCAATCAATGGTTTGTCATCATCAAAAAGGGGGAGATTGTTATCCCTAAGGCTACATGATAATTTTGATGATAACAATACACATTGATTAATTGAGATTTACTAACATGTTTATTTATGTGCAAGAGTAAGATCATTGAAATAATTTTAAAATCAAGAAGAGGCTTATTAAAATGAATTGTTGAAGCTAAGGAGAAGACTACATGTTAAAGGCACCAAAGTTTAAGAACAAGGATTGACTCAAGGAATGTGACACATGAGCAATGTTCAATCAATTGGTCATATATATCTCTACAAATATCCAAATGACGTGATTCTTGAGCCTTTGGAAAGCTTACTCAATTTATAACATTTCATATGGTTTAATGAAATTCAAATTTCAAGTGCAAAGTTGTCCAAATCATCATGCAAGTTGAAAGACAAATGGAAGCAGCTGACATGAGCACCGAATACTCCTTTGGACATATCTTGAGCTAGAAAAATCAAAATGACTTGATTCTTGCGGCATTGGAAAGATGACTTAATGAGAACATTTCATATGTTTTGAAAAAATTCAAATTTCAAACAGAAGGCCGACATAATTGACATGCAATTAGGTAGACTGACACAAAGAAGAAAAATCAACTCACATGAGCACTGAATGGTTTTTTGGCCATATCTTAAGATAGAGATATCCAAATGCTTTGATTCTCAATGTTTTGGAAAGCTTATTCAAATATTCAGATCTTTTAGGTTTTGAAGAAATTCAAATTTCAAACGGAAGGCTGACAAAATTATCATTCAATTTGGTGGACTGACACAAGAAAGAAAAATCAAGTCACATGAGCACCTAACGGTGTTTTGGCCATATCTTGAGCTACAGATATCCAAATGACTTGATTCTTGATGCGTTGGAAAGCTTATTCAAATGTGCAGATATTTTATGTTTTTCATATTTTCAAATTTCAAACAGAACATTGAGAAAAATGGTAGACAAGATTACTGTTTTTATGGTGGGCAGAAAATTTGGAGATGGTGTCTTCACTTGATTAAGTTCATCTTATTTGCCTATAAAAGGAGCCCTTCTCCCATGCATTCAGGAAGACAAGAAGAGCAAGAGAAGCATCTATCAAGCAAAAACAAGAGAAATATCAAGTCTAGAGAGCTTTTATATTCTTTATCTACTCTTTGAAGAGAGTTGTACTTTTGTTGTAAAAATTTTCTTTGTTCTTGTATGGTGGTGAGAGTGAGATATTCTTGTAAAGGATAAAAGTTATCCTTGAGAGAACTCTTTCCTTGGTGAGTTTGTTCATCAAAAAGAACTCTTGGTGTGGTGTTATCAAGAGTTGAAGGAAGTTGCCTTGGTGAGGTTGTTCATCAGGAAGAACTCTTGGTGTGGTGTTATCAAGATTTGAAGAAAGTTGCCTTGGTGAGGTTGTTCATCAAGAAGAACTCTTGGTGTGGTATTATTAAGAGTTGAAGGAAGTTGCCTTGGTGAGGTTGTTCATCAAGAAGAACTCTTGGTGTGGTGTTATCAAGAGTTGGAAGAAAAAGTCTTGGTGAGGTTGTTCATCAAGCAAGTTGTAAAGATTTCTACAACTTAGTGAAAAGCTTAGCTCGTAGAGCTAGGAGCCCGTGGACGTAGGCAAGGTTTGCCGAGCCACGTAAATTGAGTTTGCACTCTCTCTATCCATTTCCTCTTTATATTTACTTGCACTTGTGATTGTTCATCATTATTATTCTTTTGATTGCATCTTTGATAAATTCTAATTTCATCTTCTTCACCTTTATTTTCAAAGAAAGAGTGAACTAATTTTGATCTTTCAAGAAAAGTTTTCTAAATCCGTTTTGATAAATAAAAACCCAATTCACCCCCCCTCTTAGGTTGCCATACCTGGCTTAATAGATTGTCTTCCATTACAATAAATGACATTTAAGAACTTATTACTAGAAAAAGAAGATTAAAGTTTTTTTTATTAGGTAAGGGTTCTTCAATTTGGTCGATGTATTTTTCAAGTATAAATGTAGCATGTCAAAAATAGACAGAGATAGAAATGGAAAGGAAAGGCTTTTGTTTTTTTTTATCAACTTCAAGCAATTCGATTTATATATCGGCTAATTGTTTATCGGTGGGAACAAATTCTAAAGAAATATAACCTTTTTGCACATGATGTCCGATAAAATGATGTCTAATCTCTATATGCTTAGTCCTAGAGTGTTGTATGGGATTTTTTGAAATGTTGATGGCACTTGTATTGTCACATTTGATGAGAATATGATCAAATATCACACCATAATCTTTTAAAATTTATTTCATCCAAAGAGCTTGTGCACAACTTCTTACTGTAATATACTCAGCTTCCGCAGTTGATAAGGCAACAGAATTTTGTTTCCTACTAAACCATGAGACTAATGCATGTCTTAGAAAATGGCAAGAGCCACTAGTGCTCTTTCTATTAAGAAGACTTCCGGCAAAGTCTGCATCAGAATAACTAATTAGATCAAAATTATCACACTTAGGATACCAAAGACCTAGATTTATGGTTCTAAGAAGATATCTAAATATCCTCTTGACAGCCTTAAGGTGAGATTCCTTTGGACAAGATTGAAATCTAGCACACTTATACACACTAAACATAATATTGGGTCTACTAGCAGTTAAATACAAAAGAGAGCCAATCATATCTCGATATTTTGTTACCTCAACATCTTTTCTTTTCTTATCTTTGTCAAGCTTGGTTAATGTACCCATAGGTGTGTTGTATGTTCTTGAATTATCCATGCCAAACTTCTTGAGAAGATCTCTTGTGTATTTGGCTTGATTTATAAAGATCCCATCAATTGATTGTTTGATTTGAAGTCCAAGGAAGAAATTTAATTCTCCCATTAAGTTCATTTAAAATTCTTGTTGCATGCACTTGAAAAATTCCTCACACATAGAAGCATTAGTAGCACCGAATATAATATCATGAACATAGATTTGAACAATTAATAAATCATCATTTTTGGTTTTAAAAAAAGAGTAGTATCAAATTTTTTATTTCAAAACCATTATCAATGAGAAATTTGCTCAATCTATCATACCATACTCTTGGTGCTTGTTTCAAGTCATAAAGTACCTTTTGAGTTTGAAAACATGGTTTGGAAAATCATGATTTTGAAAACCAAGAGGTTGCTCGACATATACTTCCTCCATAATGTAACCATTTAAAAACGCACTTTTGATATCCATTTGATATAATGTAAAATTTTTATAACATGCAAATGCACACAACATTCTAATGGATTCTAATCTAGCAACTGGTGCAAAGGTTTCCTCATAATCAATACCTTCTTCTTGATTGTATCCTTGAGCAACAAGTCTAGCTTTGTTTCTAATAATGGTGCCATTTTCATCCACTTTATTTCTAAAAATCCATTTAGTGCCTATAATAGAATGATTTTTTGGTCTAGGGACTAATTCCCAAACTTGATTTCTCTCAAATTGATTCAATTCTTCTTGCATAGCCAAAATCCAACTTTCGTCATTTTCGGCTTTTTTAAAAGATTTTGGTTCAAATTGAGAGACAAAATCAAAATGATTACAAAAGTTCTTAAAAGAAGATCTAGTTTTCATACCTTGTGATGGTTCACCAATAATGAGATCTTTAAGGTGAGCTTTTGCATACCTCCATTCCTTTGGTAATTCTTGTGAAGAATCATTTACTTCCTCAAGATTTTCTTGTTGAAGTTGTAATTCATCTTGGCTCTTTTCATCAAGCCTTAATTCCTTGATTTGCTTTTCTACCTCAACAATATCATCATCTAAATTTTTTGAAGAAATCACATTAGTTTCATCAAATTTAACATGCATAGATTCTTCAATAATAAGAGTCTTTTTGTTAAAAACTCTATATGCTTTACTATGGTTGGAGTAGCCAACAAGAATTCCAACATCGACTTTTGCATCAAATTTTCAAGGTTATCCTTGGTGTTTAAAATAAAACATTTACATCCAAAAACTTTAACAAATCCAATGTTAGGTTTTCTTTCTCTCCAAAGTTCATAAGGAGTTTTCTTTATTAAAGCTCTAATATGAACTCTATTGATTATAAAGCATGCGGTATTAATGGCTTCGGCCCAAAAATGTTTTGGCAAATTATTTTCAAGTAACATGGTCATAGCCATTTCTTGGATAGTCCTATTTTTCCTCTCAATAACACCATTTTGTTGTGGAGTTCTAGGTGTGAAAAAATTATGTTCAAAACTATTTTCCTCACAAAGATTTTCAAATGCAACATTGTCTACTTCACCACCATGATCACTCCTAATGGACACAATAGAATACCCTTTTTGATTTTGGACTCTTTTTGTAAATTTTGAAAAAGCTTGTGTGGCCTCATTTTTAGTTTTCAAAAATAACACCCAAGTGAATCTTGAATAATCATCCACAATAACAAAAACATAATACTTTCCACCAAGGCTTTGAGTTCTTGATGGTCCAAATTAATCCAAATGAAGTAATTGTAAAGGTTTTTTTGTTGAAATAAATTTCTTTTGTTTAAAAGAAGTTCTCACTTGTTTTCCAAATTGACAAGCATCACAAATCTTATCCTTTTCAAATTTTATTTTTGGAAGACCATCAACTAACTCATTTTTATAAATTTTTGAAATTGTGTCCATGCTGGCATGACCTAGCCTTCTATGCCATAACCAAGCATCATGATTAATAATCAAATAATTTTCTACATGATCATTAACATCAATATCAATTGTGTAAATATTACCACATCTATTACTAACAAATAATGTCTTATTGTTACTAACATCCTTAATCACATATCTACTAGGCTCAAAAGCAACAAAATATTCCTTATCACATAATTGACTAATGCTAATCAAATCATGTTTTAAACCATGAACAAGCAAAACATCTTTAATAATAGGTGAAGAAGGGTTACCAATAGCATCATGTCTGATTACCCTTCCTTTGGCATTATCACCGAAGGTCACGTATCCTCCTTTTTTCATGATTAACTTGAGAACTTGGAGGCATCTCCGGTCATATGCCTTTAGCATCCACTATCTAAGTGCCACTTGTGTTTGCCACTCCTTTGTGTCTACAATCAACATTAAAGGAGTAACTTTTTGGTACCCAAAAGTTCTTGGGTCCTTGGTGGTTAGTTATGGTACTTTTTGAAACCCATATTTGTTTCAAATTAAGATTTCTCTTAATATAACAAGAATGCACTTTGTGTCCTTTTCTTCCACAATAAGTACATGAATGATTAGGATTATTCCTAGAAGATGCATGAGCAAAATAATTTTTAAAATACTTTTGATTTTTATGAGTTTTATATCCTAACCCTCTTTTATCGAAAACACACCTTTGGTTTTATAACATAGAATTCAATTTTTTGGTGCTTTTTGTAAAACTATCAACAATATTTCTTAAGTCATTATTTTCCTTTTTCAAAATAGCATTTTGTTTCTCCAATTTATCAAAATCCTTTTGTTTTAAAATGTCATTTTCAGTTTTTAATAAATGTATTTGACTTTCCAAACTTTCAAAATCTTTTTGCTTTAAAATTTCATTTTCATTTTCTAAAGCTTCATTTATTTCCATCAACTCTTCTAATTGAGATAACATGATTTTTGACTTCTTTTTGAAAGCATTGATTTTTGAATTTTGTTTATCAACTTGCACATGTAAATTTTGGAATGCTTCAAGTAATTCATCATATGAAAGTTTAGGATCATAGTTTAGAATACTTACCTCATCTTCACTTAAAGCCATGAAGCACATGTTTGCCACTTCGCAATCTTCTTCTTCGGTGGAGCTAGCTTCACTGTCATCCCAATTTGTGGCTTTTATTGCTTTGGATTTCTTGTTTTAACTCTTGAAGTAAGGACAATCCATTTTTACATGTCCCGGTTTCTTGCACTCATAGCAAATGACTTGATCATTTTTCTTATCTTGCTTTGAGCTTTGCCCTTTGTACTCCCTTCTAGAATTCTTCTTGAATCCTTGGTTTCTTCTAATCATCCTTTTTAGCTTTCTTGTGATGAATGCAAGATCTTCATCATCTCCTTCATCGTTGGACTCATCATCTTCTTTTGTTGAAGATTTGAAAGTGATATTTTTCTTTTTCTTGAAATCTTCTTCATTCTCCTTGAAGGTGATTTCATGAGTCATGAGAGAACCCATAGGTTCTTCTAATGGTAGTTTAGTGATGTCCTTTGCTTCTTGAATTGCCGTCACCTTTGGCTCCCAAGATTTTGGTAGACACCTAAGAATCTTTCTCACCATTTCAACATTAGAATAAGATTTATCAAGAGATTTCAAACTATTAACAATATCTTTAAATCTAGTAAATATTTCATAAATTGATTCATCCGATTTTATCTCAAAAAGCTCATAACTATGAACTAGCATAATAATTTTGGATTCTTTAACTTGACTAGTTCCTTCACGAGTTACTTCAAGTGTGTGCCATATTTCTTGTGCCGTAGAACAAGTAGATATTCTATTAAACTCAGTTCTATCTAGAGCACAATATAACACATTCATAGCTTTAGCATTCAAACTCAATTTCTTTTTATCATCTTCACTAAACTCTTTAGGTTCTTTAAGCATGCATTCCCCATTTTCAATTTTGGTAGGAAAAAAAAGTCCTTCCAAAATAATAGACCACAAATCATAATCAAAAGATTGCAAGAAAATACTCACTGTAGTTTTCCAATAAGAGTAATCACTTCCATTAAAAAATGGAGGTCTAGAGATAGAAATGCCCTGAAGTTGGATTACAAGTTGCCATAGCTCAAAATCGGTGAAGATTTAAAAAGAAAATGAGCAACCTTGCTCTGATACCACTTGTTGACCCAGGTATGGCAACCCAAGAGGGGAGGGGGGTTAATTGGGTTTTTTTTGTCAAAACGGATTTAAAAAACTTTTCTTGAAAGATTAAACTTAGTTCACTCTTTCTTTGATAATAAAGGTGAAGAAGATGAAATTAGAATTTATCAAAGATGCAATCAAAAGAATAATAATAATGAACAATCACAAGTGCAAGTAAATATAAAGAGGATAGGGAAAGAGAGAATGCAAACTCAATTTACGTGGTTCGGCAAACCTTGCCTAGGTCCCCGGGCTCCTAGCTCCTCCACAAGCTAGGCTTTCCACTAAGTTGTAGAATACTTTACAACTTGCTTGACGAACAACTTCACAAAGACTTTTTTCTTCAACTCTTGATAACACCATACCAAGAGTTCTTATTGCTGAACAACCTCACCAAGGCTTTTTCCTTCAACTCTTGATAACACCACACCAAGAGTTCTCTCAAGGATAACTTTTATCCTTTACAAGAAAATCTCTCTCTCACCATAATACAAGAACAAAGAAAATTTTTATAATAAAAGTACAACTCTCTTTAAAGAATAGATAAAGAATATAAAAGCACTCTAGACTTGATATTTCTCTTGTTTTTTTGCTTGATAGATGCTTATTGAATGCATGGGAGAAGGGCTCCTTTGATAGGCAAATGGGATTGATGAACACTTAAATATGCATGTTTATTAAGAGTTTATTTCATCATATTGCATTAATAGTGTCATTAAATTCCTCAACTTAAGCATATTTGTAGCATTTGCATCTTTGGAATTAATTTCTCTTAATTTTGGTTTTGTTGTAGGTTCGGTAAAATGGGCATAACTTTCTATTTATAGATCAGAATGGTACAAATCTTAATGTTTTGGAAAGCTGATTCAATTATCTACAAGATTGCATTTCACAAGTAGCATCAAATTCGGGCTCTTAGTGGACCAAAATTGGGCTTGAAGTGAACCCATCTACAGTCTCGGTCCAGTCTAATCAGGCCTCAGTATTTGGACCGTGTCTCTCAAAATACGTATCCAAATTGTGTAAATCAATATGTTCTAGAAAGCTGAGAGAAATATCTACAACTTTCATGAAGACATGTGATTAAAATTCTCAATATTTCAACGTCAAAATTGATGGTCAAAGTCGATGCCTAATGATCCCAATTGTCAAAGATATTTACAACTAATATTTGACAATTATGCCCTTGTAATTTGACAAGTTTGCCCCTGGATATATCTATAAATAGAGGTGCTTTGTGACCCATTAGGGCATCTTGGCCTTGGCTGGAACATTTTGGCTTTGGCTAGGATCTTGTATTGTGTTTTGTGTGTTTATGTTATTAATGAATTTTCTTTTTCTTACATTTTATTTTCTTTCTATTATAATGTTCTTCTAATTTCTCTTTTGCTAAGGTGAAAGGGTGAAACCCTTGATATGAGAACAAGGATTCTCTAACCCTTAATATGTGCTTAATAATCTTAATCTTATAATGTTTATTCAATATGATTTATATTTAATTTCTCAATCAATCTTGACACCACTCGTAAAGTGGAGGTCTTGATCCATTGTCGACAATCCTTGGCACATCAAATGCTTGGATCCTTTCTAGATGATGTATGGTTCTTCCTTACCGACACGAATCTAGTTAGGAACCTTGAGTTGTTGTAGACATATGATGATTGGCACATTGGATGCTTGAACCCATTTACAAGAAGTGGTATAAATATTTGTAACGAAGCAAATATATTCATATAACTAAAACGGGTTGTTTATCCTTATTTGAAATATCAAAGGCGGATCCCCTAACCTTAGCTTTCATTATTATTGTGTTAATTCCTTTTACTTGCGTATTTTAATTATTCTTATCTATTGTTGATATTATCTTGTCATATCTTTGAATCAATTATATCATATTTGCTTAGCATATAATTTGTAGCGTTAAAATCTCCTTCCTCGTGGATCGACCCGGTCTCACCGGGTTTATTACTTCGACACTCCTATACTTGGGAGACAATCCTTTTTCGGATGTGTCAAGTTTTTGGCGCCGTTGCCGGGGAAGGTAAAAATTGGCGTGCAAAATTGTAATTATTCTCTTTTCTCATCTTAGATCTAAATTTTTTATTTTTTTTTTTTGTGTGTCCATCTTTTCCTCTCCCTTCTTCTCTCTTTCTTGCATGAAAATTTGGTCACGAACATCTAGTGGTAGACTTGTTAGAAAAACATCATCTTCCTTAGAAAACATGGCCGACAATCATGAGGAAATATTCACGGATGAAGGGGACAACTGTTCGCAACAAAATGATCAAAACCAACGAAGAACCCTCAAAGACTACATGAATCCGGTAAGGAATAGTGCACCATCTTGTGTAGTTTCTCCTCCAGATTCAATCCATTTCAATTTCAAACCAAGTTTTGTTCGACTTCTACCCACTTTTCATGGCCTTGACATGGAGAACCCATATTCGCACTTGAAACTTTTTGAAGAGGTATGTAGCTCCTATACTGACCCAAATTGTAGCATAAACACCATTAGATTAAAGCTTTGTCCTTTTTCTTTAAAAGATAAAGCTAGAACATGGCTACAAAATTTGAGGTCGAATTCCATCAGTTCATGGGATGAGATGAAACAACAATTTTTGAAAAAATTTTTTCCTACCCATAGAACAAATTCTCATAAAAGACGAATTTCTGATTTCTCTCAAAAACAAGGAGAAACCCTTTACCAATGCTGGGATAGGTATAAGGAACTACTTAATACTTGTCCTCACCATGGGTTTGAAACTTGGAGAATAGTTGCACACTTCTATGAAGGGTTAACACCTCAAGATAGGCAATTAGTGGAATTAATGTGTAATGGAGAATTTAAAGAAAACGACCCTGAGGAAGCACTTGACTTCCTAGATTCCTTGACAGAAAAGGCACAAAATTGGGACACTGCTGGCACCTATGAGGTTCCAGGCAAGGCCCCAATCTCGACATCCAATAGAGGCATTTACAACCTTAGGGAAGACCATGACCTTCAAGCCAAATTTGCATCCCTAGCTAGAAAAGTCGAGGCTTAGAGATGAAAAAGAGTGGTCAATTGAAGTCTATTCAAGAAAATGTCTGTAACATTTGTGATGACAATGACCATTCTACTGATGATTGCCCAACTTTGTCTGCCTTTAGGGAATGTCTCCATGAGTAAGCTAATGCCTTGAACACTTTCAAAAGGCCAAATCACAATCCATATTCACAAACCTACAATCCTGGTTGGAGAAATCATCCAAATTTTAGCTGAAAAAATGACAATCATGCACAATCTTCACAAGTCCCTTTTCAAACACGACAAAATTTTCAAAATTCTCATGATCATGCATATGCTTCTCCTCCTAGGAATGACTTTGAAGAAACATTGCATTCATTCATTACAAAGCAAGAGACTTTCAATAGTCAAACTGCTCAAACACTAGCAAATTTGTCAGAAACTCTTGCAAAATTTGCATCTACATGTAGCATCCAAGAGAAAGAAAAATTTCCTTCTCAAACATTGCAAAACCCCAAAGATCAATCTAACTCAAATGTAGGGAGTTCAAATAACCATTATTTTGACCAAGCTAAGTCAGTCATGACCCTTCGCAATGGTAAGGTTGTTGAAAAAAATATTCCTAACCCTTGTGAGAAAGAAGAAGAATCGATCTCTAAAGGGCAGGAAGAGGTTGCCAAACCAACACCTAGCAAAGAGGAAACCAAATCCTCATCTGTGCCTCCATTTCCTCAAGCATTAGCTACACAAAAGAAGCCAACTCACAATTATGAAATCTTTGAAATTTTCAAACAGGTAAAGGTCAACATTCCCTTGCTTGATGTGATCAAACAGGTACCTTCTTATGCAAAAATTTTGAAAGACTTATGCACTGTGAAAAGAAAACTGAATATGAAAAAGAAGGCCTTTCTAGCTGAGCAAGTAAGTGCTATTCTTCAAAATAATAATACAGTGAAATACAAGGATCCAAGTTATCCTACAATTTCATGTGTTATTGGAGAGCATAAAATTGAACAAGCTTTACTTGATCTTGGTGCTAGTGTGAATTTGCTTCCATATTTGGTTTTTCAGAAACTCAATTTAGGTGAGTTAAAACCGACTTCTGTGACTCTTTTGCTTGCTGATAGATCAATTAAAGTACCAAGAGGAGTAGTAGAAGATGTGTTAGGTCAAGTCGATAAATTCATTTACCCAGTGGATTTTATTGTCTTGGACACACAACCAGTGGAAGTATGTAATTCAATCCCTGTCATTTTAAGGCGTCCATTTCTAGCTACCTCTAATGCTTTGATTAATTGCAGGAATGGAGTCATGAAGCTATCTTTTGGGAACATGACATTGGAACTTAATGTTTTCAATATGTGCAAACAACCACATGAAGAAGAAGATGAAATTGATGAGGCTAATGTAATTGAATCTATTGTGGAAGATCACATCCAAAAAGGGAGTTCTTCTGACCCTTTGGAAACTTGTCTAGTGAATTCATTAGAATAAAGCATGGAACTAGAATCTGATCTTTCTGATATATGTTCTTTATTGGATTGTGCACAGGTGATGGAAAAAGGCTCAAAATCAAGATTTGAAGAATTGGGGCAAATGAATGAAAGCAAGGAAAATGAAGCTCCCAAGTTAGAATTGAAGCCCTTGCCTGAAAGACTGAAATATGCATATCTTGGGGAGAATCAGACATATCCGGTGGTAATTTCTTCATCCCTCACATGCGAGCAACAAGGTAAGTTGATAGAAGTGCCTAAAAGGCATAAAAATGCAATTGGGTGGACTTTAAAAGATATAAAAGGCATTAACCCTTTAATTTGCACACATAGAATACATTTAGAGGAAAATGCCAAAACATATCAACAACCTCAAAGGAGATTAAATCCACACATGAAAGAGGTCATTAGGGCTGAAGTTCTCAAACTACTTGATGTGGGAATTATCTATCATATTTCTGATAGTAAATGGGTAAGCCCTACACAAGTAGTACCTAAAAAATCTGGCATCACAGTGGTTAAAAATGAAAAGGGTGAATTATTGCCAACTCGTGTCTCATCTAGTTGGAGGATGTGCATTGATTATAGAAAATTAAATGCTGTCACTAGAAAAGACCATTTTCCCTTACCCTTTCTTGACCAAATTCTTGAAAAGTAGCAGGAAACCCCTACTACTGCTTTCTTGATGGATACTCAGGCTACTATCAAATCCCCATTGCACTTGAAGACCAAAAAAAGACCACATTCACGTGCCCCTTTGGCACTTTTGCATTTAGGAGAATGCCTTTTGGACTTTGTAATGCCCCAGCCACTTTTCAAAGATGCATGTTAAGCATTTTCAGTGACATGGTTGAGCATTGCTTAGAAGTTTTCATGGATGATTTAACTGTCTTTAGAAACTCTTTCGATAATTGTCTTGAAAATTTAGAAAAAGTCCTAAAAAGGTGTGTAGAAAAAGGTCTTATTTTGAATTGGGAAAAATGTCATTATATGGTCACTTTGGGAATTGTCTTAGGTCATGTGGTGTCTTCTAAAGGAATTGAAGTGGACAAAGCAAAAGTAGAATTAATTTCCCATTTTCCTCCACCAAAAACAGTTAAAGAGGTCCGTTCATTCTTAGGGCATGCTGGATTTTATAGGAGGTTCATAAGAAATTTCAGTGCTATATCTAAACCTCTTTGTAACCTCTTAATACAAGATACTTCCTTTGAATGGACTCAAGAATGTCAAAATGCCTTTGATACATTAGTTGGACTTTTAACAACTGCTCCAATTATGCAATCTCTTGATTGGTCCTTGCCTTTTGAACTGATGTGTGATGCAAGTGACTATGCCGTTGGTGCTGTCTTAGGGCAAAGAAAAGAAGGTAAGCCTTATGTCATATACTATGCAAGTAGGACTTTAAATGATTCGCAAATGAATTACACAACAACTGAAAAAGAACTACTTGTAGTAGTATTTGCATTGGACAAATTTCGATCTTATTTAATTGGCTCTCCAACAATTGTTTACACTGACCATGCAGCTGTGAGATATTGAATGTCTAAACAGGATGCAAAACCTAGATTGATACAGTGGATATTATTGCTCCAAGAATTTAACATCATAATAAAGGATAAGAAAAGAGCCAAAAATGTCGTTGCAGATCATCTTTCAAGACTAACAACAGAGACATTAATTGAAACTTCACCTATCAATGATTCTTTTTCTGATGAGTTTTTATTTTCCGTTGCTACTATACCTTGGTTTGCTAACATTGTAAATTTTCTTGCAACAGGAAAAATGCCACCTCATTGGAATGCTCAAGACAAAAGAAAATTTTTAACCGAGGTGAAAAATTTTTACTGGGATGACCCATATATGTTCAAATATTATCCAGACCAAATAATGAGAAGATGCATACCCGACAATGAGGTAAGTAGTGTCATTAACTTTTGTCATTCTGAAGCATGTGGAGGACATTTTTCATCTAGAAAAACAGCTGCTAAGATCTTACATTGTGGATTTTATTGGCCCACCTTATTTAAAGATGCACATGCATTTTGCAAAACGTGTGAAAATTGTCAAAAATTGGGATCCATTTAAAAAAGAAACATGATGCCTTTGAATCCCATTCTTGTTGTTGAAATCTTTGATTGTTGGGGTATTGATTTTATGGGACCCTTTTCACCGTCATTTGGTTTTGTGTATATCCTTGTTGCAGTAGACTATGTTTCAAAATGGGTCGAGGCAACTCCAGGTCGAAACAATGACCACAAAACAGTTGTCAAATTCTTGAAAGAGAATATCTTGAGTAGATTTGGAATTCCTCGAGCCATTATTAGTGACGGGGGTATGCATTTTTGTAATAAACCATTTGAAACCTTAATGAAGAAATATGGAATAACCCATAAAATTTCTACACCTTATCACCCACAACCAAGTGGACAAGTTGAATTAGCTAATAGGGAGATAAAACAGATCTTAGAAAAAACGGTTAACCCAAATCGTAAAGATTGGTCTTTAAGACTTAATGATACACTTTGGGCTTACGGAACTGCTTTTAAAACATCATTGGGAATGTCTCCTTATAGACTAGTTTATGAAAAACCTTGTCACTTGCCTGTGAAAATTGAGCATAAAGCTTATTGGGCCATTAAAACATTCAACACAAATTTGAATGATGCTTGCAAGTTACGTAGACTCCAACTGAGTGAACTTGAAGAAATCAGGAATGAGGCTTATGAAAATTCTAAAATCTACAAAGAAAAAATGAAGGTTTTTCATGACAAATCCATTGTTAGAAAATCTTTTGAACCTTCACAAAAAGTTATTTTGTATGATTCAAGATTGCATTTGTTTCCTGGTAAACTTTGGTCTCGTTGGGCTGGGCCTTTTATTGTTAAAAATGTTTTCCCTCATGGAGCAGTTGAAATTGAGAACCCAAAGAATGGTAATGTGTTTAAAGTTAATGGACAACGGTTAAAACCATTCTTTAAAAATTTTGCCCAAAACGAAGAGTCCATTGCTTTAATCGATCCTTTTTAAGGATTAATTTTTTCCGGTCAAGTGGTGGATACGGTACTCCGTGACATTTAAAGTCGGTTTTTCAGTTCCCTAAAAACTGTTGCTCACCGTGCATCCATTTTCTTTTCTTCTCTCTCATTTTCTTCACATGGATACCATTCTCTCAAAATTGCACCAAACATTTCCCGCTCTTCCTCAAAAAATTATTTGACTTAAAATTTATACAAGCTCGTGCAAGGAAAGATAAGGTTGTTTGATGCGTAAGGGTTCATTCCTGCTAATTTAAGATGGTTAATGAAGCCAAGGTTCAGATTTCTCTTGTGAGTTTTCAGATAATCTTGTTTCCCATATGCCAGGTTTGGGAAAAAGCTCTTATGCCAAAAAGCGAAGAGCAAAAAGGTTACTAGTTTGTCACAAATGTGCAAGATGGACTTGTAACCAGCGTTGCCGCTCTTTGGGATATTTGTCTAATAATCGAGAGGATAAACTACAGTTCATCAAGAATGGACTGAGTAGGGAGTCTTTGGATGATATCCGAGTGACTCTTGAGAAGCATTCTTGTGGACTTGTGCATGCGTGAAATTTTTAATTTGTAGACACAATTCCGAGATGAGCAGGAACGCTATAGTCTGGGGAATTTGACTCAAAACGACCCTGTTTGCCAGTTTATAAGAAAACTGGATGGGAAGCATATCCCCAACTCAAGAAGGTGTTTAAGCCGTTTCTGGACGTAAAACCAGAGGAAGATGTGAGCCACAGTCACAACTACCTGTACATATGCATGCGTGCCATCATTTTTTAATTTTAATACCTCATTGTTGTCATTTTTGAATTTGTATCTTTTGTTTGAATACGGTCGTTTATTTCATCATCTTTTGAACCTTTTTTGCAGTATGGTTCAACTTTTTCAACAAAAACAATCGAGCTACCTAGATAGATTATCATATTAACATACCTTTTTGCACTCCATAAAATACCACATGTCTTGTTCTCTTCTTCACACATCGTTAGAGGAGTGACATAGAATGGAGGGAAACTCAAAAGCGTCGAATCCAAAGGAATATGTGTATCTGTGGATCTCGACCAGGTAAAAGTGAAGAGTCGTAGAGTAGCGAATTATTTGTAGGTACTGGTCTGAAAGAAGATTCATGTGGTGTTATGGGGGAGGTAGCCTCGGGTTAATGGGTTGTGTGTCAACAGCTGCACATGTAGGAGGTACTCAAGTTTTAGGAGTTATTCCTAAAGCTTTGACTGTAGAAAGTATTATTGAAAAAACGGTTGGGAAGGAGTTACAGGTCTCCTCTATGCATGAACGCATGGCACATATGCTCATCAATTCAGATGCCTTTATTGCTTTACCAGGTGGCTTTGGCACTCTTGAAGAAATTTTTCAAATTGCCTCTTGGGCCCAACTGAATCTCCATCAAAAAACCCATAGGTTTGTTGAATGTTAACAATTTCTTTGATCCATTAATAAGTGTGTTGATGCAGCTGTAGAACAGGAATTTTACCTCATCAGCGAGAAGATCCTTGTTTCTGTAACTTTATGCTGGTGAGCTACTTGACCAAATTACAAGAAGTTGGAGTTTGAACCTGACCCTAGCTAGTAATCAAAGTAATTGGGGAGAGGGGCAAAACAGAAAAGTGCAAATTGGATTTGAATCTCCGTTTGTAATTTTTTTTCTTCTTGTCCTTTATTTTATTTTATTTTATTTTATTTTTAGCATGTATTTTATGAGTCTTTCAGGTCATCTCTCTTGAATAACAGAAGCTTCAGGTAATGTCTCCTATACTTTATCTCTCTACATTAAACATTGAGGACAATGTTTCATTTGGTTGGGGGGGAAGGATAGTAGACATAAACAAAAAAAAAAAAAAAAAAGGTTTTTGCTGTTCTAGAAATTTTAATGTTTTCTTGCAAAAAAAAAAACAAAGCGAGTTAGAATTAGATTCAGAGTGCGGTGTAAGGAGTTTCAACATCATCTTAAGACGATTTCTGGGTCAGGAATGGCCAGAAATAGGGAGGACCAGTTGAACTCTTGAAACCCATTCTAACCAATTTGTCATTTAATTCTTGCATTTTTGAAGACTTATTTGATATTATTTAGTCTTGATTTTTGAATTTTATAACAAGGAGGTCTTATTCATTTCACTTTGAATCATTCAAATCTATGAACTCTCACAACCTAATCATTTAATAAATTGTGTGCTTATGTGCTCATTAAGCAAGTATCTATAATCTTTCTTCACACACATACATACTTTGATGCATGATTGTGGGTTGGAAAGCGAGATGTTGCAATATTTGAGTTATTTTGTTTTGTTTAGGATAACAACAAAAGGAAGGGGAAAGTAAAAAAAAAAAAAAAGGAGAGAAAGAAAAAAAGTGAAAGTAAAAAAAAAATTGTGGATAAGTTTGGTCTCGTAGCCTCCTTAATTTGAGCAACTAAGCTCGAGGGGTGCCTCAAAACCTAATACCCTAAGACCAACTGGTTTGGGAGCTATTGGCGCAACGCTCGTTACATTGATTAAGGAGAAAGCTTAATGGGATTGAACATTGCACTATCCACAAGTTTCTAAGCAAAATAAAGCATCGGCAACCCGAGTCGTTAAGCTCGTAGGGGTGTCTTAACACCTAATGCCCTAAGGCCAACTGGTCTGGGAGTCATTAGCCTAAGGCTCGCTACAGGGGTTAAAGATGCATTCTTTAAAAAAAAAAAACGAGAAAACAAAAAGAAAAAATATGATAAAATGAAGAATATCCCCTACTAAGGTTGAGCCTTAAACAAATACTAGAACCGAGATGGTTATTTCTTAATAAGCAATAGTCATGTGTCAACTGAGCACAAAAGAAGGTTTTTGGATATCTTGACTGAAGGGTACATGAGTCATTTAAAAAAAAAAGCAGTTGAGAGTTTGTTTATTTGGATAAAATCAAGGAGAGTGCAATAATGACCACCTTGGATGTAAAATTCCATAAATCACTTCTAAATAATAACGCTTTAAATTGCTAGGGTACTAGCAATAGATAGTGGGGGGGTGTGTGAAAATTAATCATATTGCTTAATAGTGTTCATTAAATTTCTCAACTTAAGCATATTTGTAGCATTTGCATCTTTGGAATTAATTTCTCTTAATTTTGGTTTTGTTATAGGTTCGGTAAAATTGGCATAAATCTCTATTTATAGATCAGAATGGTGCAATTCTTAATGTTTTGGAAAGCTGATTTAATTGTCTACACGATTGCATTTCACAAGCATCATCAAATTCGGGCTCTTAGTGGACCAAAATTGGGTTTGAAGTGAATCCATCTATAGTCTCGGCCCAGTCTGACAAGGCTTCAATATTTGAACCGTATCTCTCACAATACGTATCCAAATTGTGCAAATCAATATGTTCTAGAAAGCTGAGAGAAATATCTACAATTTTCATGAAGACATGTGATTAAAATTAACAACATTTCGATGTCAAAATGGATGGTCAAAGTTGGTGCCTAATGATCCCAATTGTCAAAGATATTTACAACTAATATTTGACAATTATGCCCTTGTAATTTGACAAGTTTGCCCCTGGATGTATCTATAAATAGAGGTGCCTTGTGACCCATTAGGGCATCTTGGCCTTGGCTGGAACATTTTGGATTTGGCTAGGATCTTGTATTGTGTTTTGTGTGTTTATGTTATTAATGAATTTCCTTTTTCTTGCATTTTATTTTCTTTCTATTATAATGTTCTTCTAATTTCTCTTTTGCTAAGGTGAAAGGGTGAAACCCTTGATATGAGAATTAGGATTCTCTAACCCTTAATATGTGCTTAATAATCTTAATCTTATAATGTTTATTCAATATGATTTATATTTAATTTCTTAATCAATCTTGACACCACTTGTAAAGTGAGGTCTTGATCCATTGTCGACAATCCTTGGCACATCAAATGCTTGGATCATTTCTAGATGATGTATGGTTCTTCCTTACCGACACGAATCTAGTTAGGAACCTTGATTTGTTGTAGACATATGGTGATTGGCACATTGGATGCTTGAACCCATTTACAAGAAGTGGTATAAATATTGGTAATGAAACAAACATAATTCATATAACTAAAATGGGTTAATTATCCTTATTTGAAATATCAAGGGCGGATCCCCTAACCTTAGCCTTCATTGTTATTGTGTTAATTCATCTTGTATTTTAATTATTCTATTGTTTATGAACTTTTTATTTTATTTACTATGGTAGGTTCTACCACCTTATGAAATTGTTCTTTAAGTTACTATGGTTGGTTATACCACCTATTTCCATGGATGGTTTTACCTCCTCTTGCTTTTTGTTTTATACTTGAATGGTCGGTAATACCACCTACCATATTACATACTTGTTGATATTATCATGTCAGCTCTTTGAATCATCCATATCACATTTGTTTAGCTTATAATTTGTAACGCTTAAATTCCCTTCCTCGTGGATCGACCCCGGTCTCACCGGGTTTTATTACTTCGACACTCCTATACTTGAATCATTTTTCGGATGTGTCACACTGCTATAACAATTATTCTAAATGTTTTACAATTATTAAATGAGATCTAAACTATTTTAACAAAAAGATTCATTCATCATATTTCATTAATATATAGTGAAGGACATCTTAACTAGCATGTATCAAAGTTACACAAAATATATATATGAAAAGTTTACCATACAACTCTCAAGCTCTAGGTACAACATACATCAAAGACCTCACATGCATCATAGATCTTTTGGATGCTTGGTTTATAAAATCCAAAGTCCAAATTAATATGTAAGTCCTAGCCATTCAAAAATAGATCAACAAAATATTATTCCTTCTTTATTCCCATCCTGCGCTTCTTGTCTATTTTTATGACCTGCATCATTTATTCAAATGAAATATAATTATTTATATTTCAAAAAAGAAAACAACATGATAGTCTAAAGATATGATGGGATATATTACTGTCATTTTAGTTTTCTTACACAATCATAAAGTAATAGAGAAGCATAGAGCAGTAGACTTGGAAATGCATGTGGAACTAAAAACCAAAGAAGACAATACAATTTGAACTTTGCAAATTGATATTTCACTCACTATTCAGTTCATAAATATACACATATATATCAATAATATTATAAACTAATCTGACCTCAATTAATAAAAGCATGGTCAAGTTAAAGTCTGACGGTAGCTATTAACATATGTAATTTCAACAACATTACAAATAAGATTGAATTGAATTGAATCCTTGCTAAGCCCAGAAAATTGAATTGAATCCTTGCTAAGTTAAATGATAGTTGGCCACAAAGTTGTGTGAACAATAAGATTTG